>JAKWJA010000276.1:0-57933 GCA_027704765.1 Solanum habrochaites
CATACCAAATGTTATATATATAGGAACATGTATACAAATACAAAACGAATTTTTCACTTACACTCTGTCCCTCTCGCTCGCCTTTCCCTTCTTATCCCAATCTCGTCGTCTCTCTCTCTCTCTCTCTGTCAATCTTACTCGCAAGAACTACCAATATATTATGTATACCATGACATATAACAAAATTTTAACCTGACGATATAAATATGTAGTTCGCATCTTCTCCTACTCTCTCCCCTTTACTGCGCCACCTCTTTTACTATCATAAAACCATTAATTAAAAATTTCTAATTTATCTTGCAACTATTCTTTTTTTTTAGAATATTCACATTAATTGTGTAAATTGTTGATATTTTTTGAATTAAAATTTACTAAAATATACGTGTATTATGATTTCTTAATATGATTATAAAAATATGAAAGGAATTATTGATTATAATATTAATATTTTTAATTTACTGAGTGTAGTAGCAATGTAGTGGTGGGGGGATCCTAGAAGGATTTAAGTACTTGACCAACAAAACTTAGGAACCCAAATAATGAAATCATAGAAAAATTTTCATTTTCTACATTCTGACGGGCCTTTTAGGAGTATATCCACAAAATTGTTTTTACCTTTTTTTAATATAATTTTTAAAGCTTTGTAACGACCCTATGGCGTTTTTGAGTTACTGAGTGTTTATTTCTTAAAATTACTTTTCCTAGAGAGTTTCTAGATAGTATTTGGGACTTATTCATAAACTCATAATTATGAAATTAGAGAGGGAGTTTTAATTATTTATTAGTTAGTGATTTAAAAAAAAATACTATAAAAACAAAATAGTGGGTAAACTTTTATCATTTTATAGTTGTTCCTATTATAATAATTTGGTTGTGATATTACGTAGAAAAAATAAAAGTTGTAGGCGAGAGAAAACACTCATATTTTGTGGACAAACAATGTGAAAAAAATTACTTGTGCGGCACCCGGTAAGAAAAATTGAATTGAACTTTTATTTCATGTCTATTGCGATTGAATTTTCTGATATAGTGAATAGTATTATGATATTTAATCGGGGGTAGAGATGAAATTGTAAAACTTAAATGTCAAGGTTTCAGTGCTGCACTGTAAGGTTGTTATTTGATAGGGATTATTCATTACCGGTGAGTTTCACACTACGGGTCAAATGTAGGAGGAATAGTGGATAGTTAATGGTGGGTAGGGAAATTTATATTATTTTAATGTTATGTTAGAATTAGATATTATAGTGTTTAATTAATTGGAAAAAGGCAAATTGAGAACTCCTTTCTCTACTCGTGATTTAATTTAAAAAGTTTTGTGAAAAACATTATGGGCCAATAATAAACTTAAGAAAGTTACTGACTAATTAATAAGTTTTCGGTGATCAATTAAAGAGTTAATTAGAATACTATAATAATTGGAATTTTGATTCAAAGCTTTCGGCGTTATCTAGTGTTTAAGTTAGGGTTATGCCTTTGTTTTAGGGCGGTGTTGAAATTTTTTATGGTTATCACATTATGGGACTCTAGTATTAAATGTGTGCTAGTAGTTAAATATTACGGACTACTATTTATGGATGTCTTTAATAAATCTATCTGGAGGAACCAAGACTCTTAGACCTTACGCTTTAATTTATTAAAAATAAAAGACTTGAATACTATTGACCTCAAGATTAGAAAAACTTGAATATAGATTTGGCTTGATAAATTTTTCGGATCAGGCCAAAAGTATAGAACGATGGATGTCCATGAAAACTTATTAATTACCAAAAGTATATATATTGTAGATTATTGGAAGTGTTCGATTGCATTGACAAAATGGAACTGAAAACCATTGAGAAATAGTTTGTTTGACTTCGGTTTTACGGTGGATTGGAGGTAGGTTGGTGTAGGTTTTGCTATTCGATAGTAAATTCCTATAGTGGACTGATATGCCATTGAATTATATTTTGAAGTTTTATGTAATTGATTGTGTGATTTTGTGCTTGGTCGTGTGTTTTGTTAAATTGGTCTGTGAATGAAGCCCGAGATCGTGGAAAGTATTAATCTTTAAACACATCTCTATCGAAGTAAGTGCCTGAATAAAGAAGGCCGATGAAATATTATTAACGAATAAAAAAGTGGTGATATTTAAATGATAAATTTAATGGTATTATTGGGATCGGAGCTTGAGTCTGTACGTTCCGCACGGTTATTCTGAATCGGGAGTTTGTAACATTTCCGACCCACGGTATTTTCGATTGGAGTGTTCAACGTTCCGATACGGTGATTCTTGGATCGGAAGTGTTCACGTTCCGACAAGACAAAAAATTAAAGGAAAAACCATGTGAATTAAGGGAAGTACTCAATCTCAAAGAAACTCAATCCCAAAATGGTTTGGTTGGAGAATGATCCTCATGTGTGATATTCATACGTTGACTTAATACGTGCTTAATTTATTGTTTATTGGACATGGTTAATGTGTTGTTCTATCACATGTTAACGTGCTATTATTTGATTCAATACTATTTATTTCTGTGTATATTAGTTACTATTTGGGTTTTGACCGAGATACTTACTCAGTACATGTTGCTCGTAATGAGCCTTACTTGGTTTTCTTCTGTTTTCCTTATGAAGATGCAGCGAGTGTACCTGACTTCTGATTCATTATCTTCTTAGACAGCCTCCCGCATAGCAGTTCTAGGGTGAGCTATCCATTCAAAGCTCGTGTTGGGTTTTTCGGTCATGACATGATTGGTCTTATTACTTTTGACAAATTAACCATTTTATTCTTTTTATTTTGGTTTGTAGGTGATAATTCTTAGACTTAGTATTAGATATTTGATTTTTGTCTGTAATATGGATGACTTTTACGATTTTGGGAAATGATATTTAGTAACATTTGAGTTTTCCGCGTGATGCTTGCACTTGTAAGTTAGGTTAAATGGTTGGTCTCCCACTTAAGAGGTAAGTGTGGGTGCCATAACGACTCGTTTTGAGTCGTGACAGATCTTTCTCATTTTAGCTTTCTAACACGTACCTTCATATGTAATTCACGATGGTTATGTACTATGTTATACTTTCCTCACTTTCTATGAATTTTGCTCAATAGTTTAATTTATTGATTATTAATGAAAAAATATATGATACGATTAGTCTATCCTTTGTAAATTATATTCCTATTTGTAAAAAAGTTCTTTTCAATAAAAAAACAATATTAATTGTAAAGTGTTCTTCTTGTGTTTTAATAGTAAGAATATTTTTTATCATTCCATTTAAGGTATTCTCTGTTGGTTGAACTTGTTTTAGAGTGATGTCACCAATTGTTTGTATGATTTACTGAAAAATGAAGGAATTTTGTATCAAAGTTGAAACTTGGGAACCATGGAGTATTCATAATTTTTCAACTCGACGGGGATGCAAACAAATTAACAACATTTGTTCTAATTTGAATCATGTCTTTTTCCTGTTTACTACACCCCAACCCCCCCAAATAAAAAAAAATAGAAGACCTATTTTCTTTTTGTAATTTTGGGAAAGAAATATCTACTGCTTCATCCCCTCTTCCAAGTCTTTTTAAAAAAAACCTAACATCACCCCTATTATCTAAGTTGGGTATTTTACACCACACCATTACATTTTTTTCAAGTAATAGTTTAAGTATAAAACTCAATACTTAAATAGTTTAGTATTTGAAATTTTTAAAAAAGGATAGTCAAATATGTTTTAGATGCATGATTTAATTTAGATTGGTTGAATTGGCTAAAAGTGATCAAATCTCTTTTTTTAATATGGGGGGGGTCACTTTGACCTTCTGAAATGTTTGACAAAAATTTTAAAATATTCTTTAAAAAGATTTTTAAAAGAAATTAGAACCCCCCTAGGCCTTTTTTTTTTTGATTTAAAAATCATTTAAGTTATTGTCTTAGAAACGGTTTATCCAAACAAGTCTTAGTTAATGTATTATTCCCTTTTGGAGTTAAGATTGTGTTGAAGTATATGTAAAAAACGATATAAAGGATTGGGTGTTGCTATAAGAAAAGGAAATGATATGGTAAAACCATAATGAGTCAGAAGATTTTGTTTCTTTTGTCCTTTATTGGTGTTAATATTGAACCAGAAAATTGCTATTGTGGATTATCAGTTGAAGAATAAGGCTGCAAAACACCCCTGGAGGCACTGTTTCAAACGAGATAATCGGAGCCAATATGGTCAGCATAACTGCAGCGCCACATCTTACATATGGAATAATTCCAACATCGAATTTTTCAGCTGACCGTAAAAAATGTATCAAAAGTAAGCTTTGTTCACGATGACATGAGCGGATAGCTTTTGCTATCAACAAGGAGATTCATGTTAGTGCAGAGTAAATAGTAATTAGACACAATGTCTTAAACTTACATATCAAAAAATTTATTTGTTAAGCGATGACATGAGTGGATTAGCTGTTGTTGCTATCAACAATGAGATCAGTTCTAGGGAAAGGTACACAGAAATGAGCCCATGTTAAACTTAACCATAAAAAAAATTAATTGATCGATATATACATGCACCTTTACAAAAATATAAATCTTATTTTAATATATAACACTCTATTAGTTATGGCTCAGTAGACAAAGATGTGCACAGAGTTGTTATGATGTCCATATAGTTTATTAAGTTTGTAGGTATAGAGGTGCCACCCAGCTCTGTAGTGGGGGGTACGTGCACCTGTTAACTCATGTAAATAATTTAAGTATCTTGAAAATTGATAAAAACTAGAATTATAATGACCGTACATCCAAGGAAAGCATATGAAAGCTATGGTATAAGCTAGAGGAACCATCACAGGAACAAGAATTGGAAAAAGATTGAATTTGTTGAAGCCTTCTTTCACTATTTTGTTTCAAGTATTAATAGTGTTTGAAAAACATAATATTCTTGATGTAACTATATTTGTATATAACTCAATTTCGATTTTCCCCATATCCTTTTTTTTTATGTAATAGACTTGTCTATTTTGTTGTAAATCATGGTCACCTAAGCTCTAAATTTGTTACAATAGAAGTTTCCATTTAATTCAAAAGTATGTTATGAACTAAAATTTCTCCATTTATTGGCTTAGGTTTCATATAATTTTTTTATTTGCATTCCCCAATCATCGACCAAAAATAATTTTTGTATTTATCAAAATTTGAATGTTACCAGTTGTGTTTTCAGGTTAATCAATGGTTTTACTCTGGGGATTATCTTGTAAAGAGAGGATAGAGGGGTATTGATACCAGGAGAGTTGCTTCACATTTGCAGTTGAAATGGTGTAATGGTGAAGGCTCTGGAAAATTTAATTTGAAGGGCATTGCTGATTTATGTGAGACTTGGAAGTTGGGACTTTAGACCAAGCCATGGGTGTTGAAACCAAGGTCAGGAGGTGATTTCATTGAGGGACCAAGGCTATGATGTTAGGTCTCAATTTCTTAGTTATTGCAAACAGTTTAAGAAAGGCTTAGTACCACAACTAATAAAAAAATGAGGAAATGGTATAGTAATCAGTTCTTTGTTGACTTAATAGGAAAGACAATAATCAAACGTTGGGAGTGACTACAAGCTAATTATTGCAATTTACTCTACCTATTGTACCAATATTACCAAGGCTAAGCATGTCCTACCTGTTGTGCCATGGTTTTATGAGATATTATAGTGACAATCATAATTAATAAAAAAGAAGCGTAGGGGCCCCCTTAATCATAGTTATTCTTTGTGACTAATGGTTAGCAATTTCAGTGCAAGCATCATGTTTATTTGTTGAAATTACTTATGATTCAGAGTTTGGGCTCCCACTTAAATATTTTTAAAGTATGCGAAATTCATGAACAAAAATGTCAATGTTTAATAGTCCTTGATTCAAGTATCCTTATAATCAATAGTTGATCACAAAAACCCAAGTTCTCTATGTCCTTTTCATTTTAACACAATTAAAATTTCTAGTGACAGCTCTTTTTATAGCACATACTTGCCCTAGTTCAATGAACCCTCTGAAAAATTTTTAAGAAATAAAATATTTCTATGTAATAGATCCCCCTTTTATCCCTCTAGGTTATCTGGATGAAAAACTAATGATGAAGTTAGTTTGAATCTTTATAATGACTTTCGTCACGACCCAAAATCGGATCGCGAATGGCACCCACACTTACCCTCTAGGTGAGCGAACAAACCAATCTAAACCTTAAAACATTTCCAATGTAAATATCAACAGAAGTAATGCGAAGACTTAAAAACTCATTAATAAAAACCAATTGTAATTTAAACTTCTAACATTCAACATCTAGTATTATCCAAAAATATGGAAGTCATCACCACAAGAACATCTATGACAAATTACTAAACTAAGAGTATTCTAAAATCTAAAATAACAAAAAATTGCTAGCCATTGCCGCGGGAACTCAAGAATCAAGACATGAGGAAGAGATCCAGTTCCAAGCTTAGAAGCCTTAGCTCCCCCTGGATATTGGAGTTAATGACGACTTGGCTAGAGGTTATGTTGAGTCGAAGATGAAGGAAACGTTGCTGCACTCGACCACAATAACAGAAGGAAACATAAAAGTAGGGGGTCAGTACAAATACACCAGTAATGAGTAGGTATCATCGACCCCAACATCAAAATAGAAAGCAATATAGCTCAGGATAACATCATTAAAAATCAACGATTTTCTTAAAGGTGATAGCAAAACAAGTATAAACATCATGATAATATCACCGATTCATATCTATGAGGACTCAAACCTCCAACACCATATCTTATGGGAAACATGCTCTTCAGATTGAGTATATTAAGCATCTTTTCAAGATTCATTATTATAGGTCTCTGTGTCGGTACGTGACACTCCGATCCCTCGTTAGTCTTTAGTCCTCTTGGTCGGTACGTGGACACTCTGATCACCTACTAACATTGTGTCGGAAACGGTGACAACTCCGGTACCCTAAATCTACGTGTCGGTTTCGTGAACACCGATCCCCGTAAATTCTACGTGTCGGTTCGTTGACACCCGATCCCCTAAATCTACGGGCGGTTGCGTGACACCCGATCCCTAAAATCTTACGGTCGTTTCGTGACACACGATCCCCTAATCTACATGTCGGTTCGTGACACCCGTCCCACTTTCTTACGTGTCGGTTCGTTGACACCCGCCCACTAATCTCATTTCTATAGTAAATCAAGCCTCTTTTTGTATCAAGGGCCATTAATCATCTCATACTTTGTTCATCAAGACCTTCTTTGTATCAAGGCATCATCATTAAACAAGGGGATTACGGTTTTTATCAAGACTTTGGGATTCAATAGCTCATCATGCTTGTTTTATGACAATCCTATATATTTAAAATATCACAGTCATGCATGCACACAATTAAGCATCTAGAAAGACCTTATAATATACCCAACACATATCATTCGCTATTACAGAGTTTACTACGAAATAGAATTAAAACCATACCTACCTCCACCGAAGAATTGCGATTCAAAAAGTATCTTATCAAAATCAGTGATATCCTCTTCCTTTTCCTCTCTCTCTACTCGTTCTCCCTCTCTTTGTGTTTTTTTATTTTCTTATTCAAACCTTTTATTTACCACTAATTAGCATATAATTAAAGATAAAAGATCGTAATAATAAAACCCACTTAATGAGACTTAAGGTTACACTTAACCCCCAAGTAAGATATTATTAACCGCTGAAACCTTCTAACTTATAATTAAAAGTAGGAATAGTCCAAAATCGTGTCCCATTAAAACGTGTAAAAAGAAAGACGGACCCAGGACGGGGATTACGCCAACCTGTGACCGGGGCCCGTCCGTGCCTGGACGTCCTCTCGCAGGTCGTGCAAGGTTCAGAGACCTCAATTTCCAACCAAAGAGTCTGTGACGGTCCGTCCCGCCGTGGATGTGTCCATTCTTCGTCATTTGTTCGTGACGGTAGAGAGCGATTTAGTACCCCATTTCAGAATTTTCTAAACAGTGTTTTGAAACGGGAAACTCCATCGGGTCCGTCGTGCCCATGAAGGTCCGTCGTGGGGTCCGTCGACCTCAGCACAGTTTTTCCAGCAATCAAATACCGCTGCTACGTCAAAACGGACAAACAGGTCATGACAATAGATACAAATTTACCATAGTTTCATCCCCGAAACGATCACGAGAAGAAAAGAAAAAAAACAAGGGTGAAAGGAGTTACCTGAATCCGAAACAGGTCTTGGGGGTATCCTTTCTTGCATATCGACCTCCGTTCTCTCCCCCCCAATGGATTCTTCATTGGTCGAGTTCTTCCATTGAACTTGACGGAAGTGCGATCTCCCTTGACCGGTGGTCAACCTGCGAATTTCTTCTATCGAAAATGGCACGGATCCTCCTCATAAGGAACAAGTTTATTCATAAGCAGAACTGAATCCAAACGAATGGGATGTAGTTTTCCATCCCCATGGTACCTTTTCAAAAGGACAAATGAAAACACCGGATGACACTACTGACAGCCCTGGTGCAAGGCTTAATTCATAAGCCACATTCCCCTACCCCTACTCGCTTAAGAACTTCAAAGGACCAATATACCTTCGGGCTTAGTTTACCTCTTTTACAATCCATCACACCCTCATGGGTTGATGAAAATGAAACCTTCAGCAAACTTGCTCACCCCATTGAACTCCAAGTCCCTAACTTCGGTCTTGAATTTACTCCTTTTGCTACTTGAGACGCTAATAATAAAATCTTTTCTTGATTAGATCTTACTTTATCATCGAAATCCCTCAACCGAGCAGTACCCAAGTCTAACTCGAATGCATCCCACCCAACCAATGGCGGGGGGACCTACATACTCCTGTACCATCTAATGCTTCAAATGGGACATATCCAATGCTTGGAGTGATAGTATTATTGATGCTATTATGTATGAAATACTCCCGCTAAGGGTAAGAAGTCTTATCCCAATGACCACCGAATTCTATCACACATGCACGAAGCATAATCCTCCAACACTTGAACGTTCGCTCAGACTGGACAGTCGTTCTGGGGGATGCGAACGCAAGTACTAAGATCCAACCATAGTTACCTAATTCGCATCGTAATTGTTATCCAAATCTTAGAAGTAAACTGTGTACCTTCTATCTGATATCGATGGATAGGGAACCCATTCATCGAACGATTTTTCTGAGATAGAGATCTGGCTAATTCTCGGCATTTGTAAGTCACCTTAACGGGATATAAAATGGCAGGGACAGTTAACCTATCAACAATCACCCAAATAGAGTCGTACTTAACCCATCGCTTTGGAAGACCAACCACAAGTCCATTGCAATTCCTCCCATTTCCATCGGAAATGGGCATTCTCGGAAGTGTCTCCGAGCATTGGTGTTTCATACTTTACTTGTTGACAGTTTGCGGACAGTGTCAATAAAAATCACAATATCACGCTCCTTCTACTCCACCAACAGTGTTGCTTTAGGCACGGTACATCTTTGTTGCACCCGGAGGTATCGAATACCTTGAAAATATGGCCTTCTGTCCGAATTAGTGTTGATCAAATCATCGACGCGGGGTACACATTACCCTCCCTTTAATCTCAAAAACACCTTTCTCATCGATATTGTCCTTCTTTACCTCTCCTTTCAACACTTTATCTCGGATCGGAATCAATTTTAATCATTAAATGCTTTACCTTAATATTGTCACAGGGAAGGAAGATCTGCCCCACAGAAAGCCTAAAAAATCCTCCCTCTCATTTACTTCTAATCTCATAAGGTCGTTAGCAGAATCTGACAATTCTATAGCCAATGGGCGTCTAAAAAAGCTTTTGCAATCGTGAGCTTAGGGGAATCCCATGCTTCCCGACTTTCTACTAAAGAACCGCACACATTCGCCTTCCTCGGATGATAACAAAATAGTGATGTCGTAGTCATTAGTTAGTTCCCAACACATCCATCCTCCTCTGTACTCAAGTCAAATCCTCTGAGTGTAAAGAAATACGGTAGGCTTTACGATGATCGTATAGACCTCACACTGAAACCCCATATTAAATTAGTGTCTCCATTGCTTTAATGCAAAAACCACTACCGCGGGCCAATTCCAAATATGAGTTGGATAGTTACGTTCGAGGCCTTTAATGTCTTGAAGCATACGCCAATCACATTCTGTCTCTTGCAGTAGCACTGCCACACAAACCCGAATAGGAATGCATCACAATAGACAATTGAAATTCTTACCTTTCCACTGCAAAGGGGGTTGAGAATTGGTTTGCAGTAGTCAACAGTGTCTGAGCTTCTGAAAGCTTTCCTCACAGTCATTCCGACCATACAAATGGAACATTTTGGCTTGAGTCAAGTGCGGCAGTTGGGAAAGGCAAATAGAAGGAATCCTTGACAAATCGGCTGGAGGGGTGGTAGTAGCTAGCAACCCAACCAAAGCGCCTTATTTCTGGACACCATTAGTAGGTCTTACCCAATTCTTCATGTCTTCAATCTTAGAAGGGGAATCTTCACACAATCACTCCATCCTTAGAACCACGTTGGCCCCAGAAAGGACCACTGCATCTAGACAAAAAAACTCACAACTTTGAGAACTTGGCAAAGCTTTTTCCCCTCCAAATTTCCCAATACAATTCTCAAATCTCCTCATGTTCCTCCTAATTTTAGAGTATATCAGTTACTATCATAAATACGATCACAAAGAAAGATCCAAATATGACTTAAAAAATCCATTCTAAAACCATGAACGTTAGTGGGGCATTCGTAAGACCCAAAAGACATCATACAAATGTAATGCCTCATACCTGGTTCATAAAAAGCAGTTTTGGCACAGTCAGTTGCCCGTATTTCAATTGATGATAACCGGATCTCAAGTTCAATCTTAGGAGAGAGAAGGACACCAAGCACATTGTTAACTGATCGAACAGTCATCAATGCGAGAAAGAGATACTGGGTCTTTATGGTTACCTTGTTCAAATGCCGGTAGTCTATACAATCGAAAAACTCCCATCCTCTTTTTCACTAAACAAAAACGGAGCACCCAAGGAGATGAACTTGGTCTAATTGAAGGGCCCTTGGGCAAACACCTCTTGAAGTTGGGGGTTTTTTAACTCTCTTACTCCGCGGGAGCCATTCTATAAGGGGGGGGTAAGAAAGGGGGCGAGTACCCGGTCAAGATCAATACAGGAAGTAATAATCCCTATCTGGTGATACCAGGAAGATATGCAGGGAACACATCCAGAAACTCAGACCCACCTGAAAAACCGACTCAATCGAAAGGTACTTGGGTTTAGGTAGTTGTCATCCTTGAGTATGCCAAGAAAGCTAAAACACCCCATTACTAACCTTTGTCGTTGCCACGAAGTAAAGGAGATTGATTACGCACCGATTGGAAGTGTCGTACCCTCCCACACATCTAACGGATCTGTCCAAGGACTTGGCTAACGTTCATCCACCGTTTTTAGCATTACAACCAAGATCGCAACATTCGGAGAAAGGCCAAGTTCCCATACCAAGAATACATCAAAATCAAACCATATCCTAGATACCACGTATACATACGTGTTGCTCCCCACACAAAGTCACCCTACAAGACGATACACTTTTCAACTATCACAGACTCACTCCCACGGGGGTAAAAACACGAATTAGGCATGTCAAGCCAATTCACAATGTAACTTAATGACCATTAGCCAATGAGAAGCTACAATGAAACATGTGGAGCCAGAGATCAAAATAATACAGAAGCCATGCCTACAATCACAAACAGAAAGATTACCGTGTGATAAACAGCATCTGATGCTCCCTTCAGGGACGGCCAGCCCAGGGTTAAAGCGTAACAATGGCCACTATCACTGTCTTCCCGTTGCCCCAGACAGGTTGTGTTTTGTAGTGGCTCCAGTTTGCCCGTTACCCCGGCCATTTTGGTGACCACCCATTACCTCGGCCACCGCGTTCTCCAGAAAAAAACGGGCCCTCACCATGGACCACTCTGACCTCAGCTACGTGGGGGTCTCTAACTTGTTTTGGACAATTTCTTATAATTGTTAGTCTCCCCACATCCATAACACTCTCTGGAGTATGGCATAGGGTCTCGCATAGAAGTGTTGACCGGTCTTGAGGTTTGACCCCCCAACTACAGTTGTAGTGAGGACTGAATTGGTCGGACTGAGTAACCTCCTGAACCCTGTCTGGAGGTAAAGAACATTAAATCACCTCACTACGATAACTTTTCGGATGTCGATGCCATGGTGAAGTCATTCTGGCTTCCTCCTCTACCTGCTAGCACGATGTATACCACTTCTTGAAAAGATTTCGCAATTTGGCCGCTACCTGTAAAGCTGAAATTCGCAATCTGATCTAAACCCCTTCAAAAAAACGGCGAATCCGCTCTTGTGGAATAAATTATATTGGGTGGCACATACCGGGATAATGCACGAAAATTTAGCCTTCACATTGCATTGGACCGTCATTCCCTAAACTTTATCTAGGCTCTAGAACTCATCCCTTTTCCATTCCCTCAAGTACGGGGGAATATTTCTCCATAAACAAGGCTCAGAGAATGAGGGCCCAAGTCATAGGTGGTGGCCTATGTGTTTGACACTCAACATTGTGACCGCCACCACATTTTGGCGTTCCCCTTGAAAACTGATAATCAACGAAATTCCTCAACACCAAACCGTTCTACTTATAACCACTTTGTTGTTAGTAAGCTCAGACAGTCAAACCAGCAAATCGAAGAACCTTAAGATTCCGCAACACTTGAAGGACTGGGAGGTTTCAATTTCAAGAACTTCTTACTGAAAAGTCATGCTGATCATTCGTCATTATGCCCGTAGTAAGACGTGGGAAACGTGCCTATGTCCAATGAGGCAGACATACGAGGAGCCCTAAGGGTGAATGTTGTACCTCTGAAAACCAGAGGTGTTGCGTGCAGGAAAACTGGAGGTGCCTGAACCCTGATCAGACCAACCACCTAAGATAAGCGAGAACCTGATTGGATCAACGCTGGGGTAGGTTGGGTGGGCAATTCCTCATTTTGCCACTTGTTCATTATCCGCCTTCCTCACCCTCTTTTACACTCCTCAGTCGGTGGAGGAGTCACCGCCCTAGCACAAGATGGGCTAGGTGCTCGTTTCCTTCCTCTAGAGGGACGTCCTCCCACGACCTCTAACACGGCCTCTTGCGACTATTTTTCCTCGAGTACAGCAACAGAATGGTAGCAAGACGCGTATGTCTTGCCGGTGAATGTTGGTGTTGGCGCAGCGTTTTCTGCTGAGTTAAAACCATCCGACGAAATAGAGTGAAGATGGTCAGATACACCATTTGTATCACCTGGGATTACCAATTGGACCCAAGTAATAGCACGAAAGAAAACGAAAGAAATGAAATTTTCCTTAAAGTCTATAGCCTCTCAAAGGAAAAAGTAAAAGGCGTCCCTACCGTTCCTTAAAGACTCTACTAGACCTGTTCTTGTGTGATGAGACCAACGAACCTATGATGATACCTAAAGTTTGTCCGACCCACATCGGGATCGCGACTGGCCACCACCACACTTTACCCTCCAGTCTGAGCGAACCCCAACCAATCTAAACCTTAAACATTTCAATGTATATCAACAGAAAGTAATGCGGAATGACTTTAAACTCATTAATAAAAACCAAATTTAATACTTCTAAAAATTAACATCTTTATTATCCCCAAAATCTGGAAGTCATCACCACCCCCAAGAAACATCTATATTCAAATTACTATAATAAGAGTATATAAAAAGCTAAAATAACAAAAAAGATAGTCCATGCCGGACTTCAAGGAATCAAGGACAGGAGGAAGGAGGAAAGAAAGATCCAGCCAAGCTGAAAGCATTAGCTCACCCTGTATCTGGAGTAATGAAGACTGGCTAAGAGTTACTGTTTGAGTCGAAGATGAAGGAACGGTTGAATTGCACTCCACAATAAAACAAGAACGGAAACATAAAAGTAGGGGGTCAGTACAAAAACACCAGTAACTGCGTAGGGTATCATCGGCCAACTCAAAATAGAAAGCAATATTATCTCAGCTAAAGCATAAAATCCAACTAATATTCTTTAAACAGGTTTGATAGCAACCCCCAAGTAAAACATCATTTATAATATCACCGATCATATCTATGAGGACTCAAACCGCCACACCATACTCTTTTGGGGGAAACAGCTCTTCCGATTGAGTATATTGGCATCTTTCAAGATTCATTATATATGTTCTCCGTGTGTCGGTAGTGACACTCCGATCCACTCGTTAGTCTTTATTACTCTTGTGTCGGTACGTGACCCTCCGATCCCATACTACTAGTGTCGGAATGGTAACACTCCGATCCCCTAAATCTACGTGTCGGTTCGTGACACCCGATCCCTTAAATCACGTTGTCGGTCGGACACCCGATCCCCTAAATCTACGGGTTCAGTTCGTGACACACGTTCCTAAATATACGTGTCCGGTTTGTGACACTCGATCCCCAAATCTAAGTGCGGTTTCGTGACCACCCGTCCCACTAATTATACGTGTCGGGTCGTGACACCCGCACCCCAATTCATTTATAGTAAATCAAGCCTCTTTTGTATCAAGGAATCAATAATCTCATACTTTTGTTATCAAGCCTTCTTTGTTAATCAAGGCATCATCTTACACAAAGGATTAGTGTTTTATCAAGATTTTGGGATCATATAGCTTATCATTGCCTTTTTCATCACAATTATTATATAAAATCAAATCATGCATGGAAAAAAATTAAGCATTAGAAGACCTTATAATGTCTACCCAACAATATTCATTCGCTATTAAGAGTTTACTACGAATAGCATAAAAACATAAAACTACTCCAAACCGAAGACTTGACGATCAACAAGCTACTTCTCAAAATTCCTTTGTATTACTCTTGTTTATCTCTTCTATTCTACTCGTTCTCCCTCACCTTTGTTTTCTTCTTTTTCTTATCAACCCTCTTTCTTTTACCCTAATAGCCTATAATTAAGTATTAAAAAAGAGGGTAATTTAATAACCCCACTCTAATTAACTTAAGGTTACCTCTTTTAACCCCCAAGTAATTTAGACGTATTAACCTTCCTTAACCCTCTAACTTTATAATATTCAAGTAGGATAGTCCAAAACGTCCCCTTAAACGTTGTAAAGAAATATCCGACACCCAGATGGATTACGCCAAACCTGTGGACGCACGTCGTGCCTGCGACGGTCTCCTGCAGGTCGTTCGCAAGGTCAGAGACTCAATTCACCAAAGAGTCGTGACGGTCCGTCACGCTGTGCGGTCCGTTCTTGCCATTCGTCGTGACGTGACGTTCAGCGCGTCGATTCAGTTTACCCAATTTTCAGAATCTAAGTGTTTTGAAAACGGGACTCCCTCGACGGTCCCGTCGTGCTCCATGACGGTCTGCTCGTGGGGTCCGTCGACTCAGCCAGGTTTTTCAAGAAATCAAATCCGTGCTCAAAACGACCCAAACAGGTCGTTACATTTCAACAAAAAAGATACATGTAGCTTATTTAATCCGTGTGCATGAGAAAGACGCACCACAAGTTCCTCTTCTGTAAAAGTGATTCTAAATACGCCCCTACCCCTTCACCATTTAAGAGGCTCACCTCCCAGTTGTCTCTCTTTCACCCCCATCCTTTAGCTCTTCTTCTCCTTCAGCCCTCATCCCCTCTCTCCTTTCCCTCTCCCCCTCCCTATTCTGCTTCTTCTCTTGTCCTCTCTCCCCTCCTCTTCTCCCCCCTCTCCTGCCCCTCCTTCTCGGACCCCCTCCCCTTCCTCCACCGACCCACCTCAACACACGCTAATCTCACCAACAACTTCCCCCCCCTTCTCCCCTACCCACAGAAATCCTTCCCAATCCTTCCTTTCTCCCTTCCCCCCCTTTTTTCTTGCCTTCCTGCACCTTTATCCCGCTTAAAGTTCGCTTCTTCCTTCCCTAACTACCCGCCCCCTTTCACCGCCGCACCTCACCCTCCTACATCTAACCACCATCCCCACGCACAACCCCTTACTCCTCCCTCTCAAACACACACTCAGTGATAAATCCTAATACACCCCACCCCTAACTACCACTAATCTTGCACCTATGTGCTCCTTGCACACAGTTCCTCTTCTCCCTTAATCTTCCTCAAACCCATAGACACCCCCCTTCCCTCTCTTCAGCCTCTCTTTATTACTCCCTCCCTTCCAACTTCCCCCTCCTTCGACCCAACCTTTCACCTTTTTTTCCTTCACACACTAGCCCCCCCCAAACACTACTACCACCAAATTACACACCCTTAACCAACACTACCAGATTCCCCCCCAACTACTCGATCAACACACCCACTTTATATCACAAACTCACACAACTTCCCCTTACGCCCCCTTCACAATTTAATCATATCCTCAAAAAAAAAAACCTAACAAAAACACCAGTTCCCACAACAAAAAAAATACCTCAGTCACTATTACCAACTCCCCGACAAAGAACCTTCCCAATAATAGTAGAAGTAAATAACATGACACAAAAACATAGATACAACAAATAGCACAACACAAGAAATAAACCCAAAACCAAAACAATTAACCTCCAAAAACAAACACCAGATAACAACCCACACCCCCTCCAATTCATTCCCCTCCCTCAACACCTACACACCCCAAACACGTGAGGACCACGAGAAGGCAAAGATCTACTTAGACAGGTTAGATGGACGGCCGGCTAACCACCCTATGTTGCCTTGAGTCCCCCCCCTTCCCCCGAACTTACCCCCCAATCTTCACGCTCCAGTCACACCAATCACAGCCTGCTACAGAACCGATGACACCAACGACACACCACCCACCCGGAACGTCTACACATAACAAACGCAACCAAACCCAACTCACCAACAGCCCACAACACACACAACGAACACAGCACAGACACCACCCCTCTCCCCACCACAACCTTCACGCACCCTCCCCCCTTTTTCTTCCCAACCCCCCCTTGTTGTCTTTCCTTGTCCTGTGCCCCCCCCCCCCAACACCACCACCACCGCTGACCTTTTGAACTTGTCCCCCCCCACAGCGTCGCGCTTGTCCTCCACTCCCACGAGTCACACCCTACACATGTGTCCCCCCGACACCCAAAACAAAAAACAAACCCAAAAAAACACCTCTCAAACTACAAACAAACGAAAAAAACCAAAACAAACAACACAGAAAAAACACAAAACCATCTCCACCAACTCCCTCTCCCCACGACCTCCTGTCTCTTCCCCTGTTCACCAGCCTCTGCTTCCCTGGCATCACTCGGCCTCTATTCACCCTGCCCCCCTGTGTATCCCCACAAACCCCCTTCTCCTCCCCCTTCTTCCCCACATCGCCACAACCCTCATGCCCCCATCCCACCCCTTCCTTCCCCATTCGCCTTCCATGCCCACCACTGTCTCCCCTAACTTTCCCCACGACCCCACCTTGAAGGCGCCAAACAAGTTCTCCGCTCCCCGCCCACCCCCCCCCTGGCCACCCTCCTCTACCCTGCACACCAACGAATTTCCCTCGCCCAATTCTGAACACCTTTATCCCTGCCTGCCCCCCCAGTTTTCCCGTTCCCGCCCCTCTCCTCTCCCCTCAGTCTCCCACCCAACAACTTGTCCTGCTTCTGCCTCCCCTCTTGCCTTGCGATTCTACCGTTTTTTATCACTCATTTTTTTTATCCCCCCCCGGCCCCCCACCCCCCACCCCCCCACCCGTCACCCCCTCTGCCCCCCTTCACACACCCACGACCCCCCACCCTCACAACGCCTCTCGCCCCCACCCACCCCCCACACGACATAAGCCACCTACCACCCCCCCTCCCTCCACCCTACAGAGCCCCCTCGTCTGACTTGCCCGCATTTTAGTTCCCCTGCCCTTTCCCTGTCTTCCCCCTCCTGTCTCGCCTCTTGCAACACCCCTGTCTCCCCGACAACCTTGACCGCCACTGCTGTCCCCCCGCCCCACCTGCGCTCTCTTCACCCCGACCCATGCCCCGTACCCACCTCTTTCTTACCCTCTCTCCCTCTCCTCTCTCACCCTCTCTCTGCTCCCCTACTGCAGTTTCAGCCGCCCCCCCCCACCCAACACCCACCAAAACACCACACCAACACCCCTTCTTCCCACCCCAACCACGCCTCCCCCTTCCCGCCCACCGATGCCCCCACCCTCCACCCTCACACCCCACCCCCTCCCCCCACCTCCAGTTTTCACTCTCCCCCCCACACCCCCCCCACCCCCTCACCCAAGACCCTGTCCCCTTCCCCCCCCAGCCAAGTTCTTCCCCCGCACGATCACCCCCCCTTCCTTGAACCTTTCCACCCACTCCCAAGAGATTACAAACAACACTATACGCCCAACCCCTTCCCTGGCACCAGCTGACCACACACAACCTTTTCGAACTCCCACACAATTTTGAGCACTCTCCACCCACCTATTAACCGGCAACACGCTCACCCCACCCTCCCTCTCGTCCCCCCGCATTTAGACGACTTCCCCCGACCCTCCTTCCCCTTCCCCCCCCCCACCCACCTCAGCATTCAAGACAGAAACAACTCCCAACCACCCCCCCCCTTCCACCTCCCAACCCCCCCCGAGGCCCCACCCCATTCACAAGTACCCCACGACTTTCCTCCCCTCTCCCCACCCCCCCACTTCGCGCCCACCACCGTTTCCCACCCACCAATCACTCCACCTACCCCCTCTCGCCGTAAGTTCCCCAATCTACAGCGCACCCCCACGATCATACCCCCAGCCATAAACTCAAACCCTCCCCCCCCCCCCCAAGCTCACATCTCTCTTTCCCCACACCCCTCCGCAACCCTCACAAACCCCCCCCCTCCTACCCCCTTTCCCCCCCCACCCCCCCTCCCTCTTTCCCCCCTCCCACCGACCCCCTCTCTCCTACTCCTGACCCTCCTTTCCCCTGACTCCGCCCACCACTTAACTCCACCTTTCTTGTCCCGCCTTTCTCTTCCCCCCCCGTCTCCCCGCCGCAACCACCACCAGATCCAAACCACCACAAAACACTCCGACCCGTCCCCCAACCAAAACAAACACCCCTCAGTCTAGATGCGAGTGCCTATGCTAGCCCACCTGCTTCTCCGTTGCCACCGCACCCTTCCCCTCTTGTGCCCCCTATAACAGAACCCGCGACCACACCACGTGATCAAACCAAAGCAACCATCGCAAAACAAAAACCCCCACAAAACCCCACCCACACCTCCCAGGTGCAACCCCAAAGACCTTCCAAACCACTGTCTGATTTGCCCCACAAAAGAGACTTCCCCGCACCGCCTTCCCCCCCTACGCCCCCCTCCTCAACGGCCTCCCTTTAGTTATTCCGCTTGGTGACGATTTCTGACGTGCCGCCTCTCCACTATCCCACCACACCCACCCCGTCCTCCCACCAAAACCAATCTTTCAAAACACCACCTACACCCCCACCCTCGGCCCAAAGCCACCTATCGCCTCATCACAGTCAAGCGACCTAAGGAAACCCACCCACAAAACAACCACAATAGACACAGACAACAATCACCAACAATAGTAACCAAAAACCACAAAAAAAACAACCTACCAACAACACACCACACACCCCCTTAATAAACAACAACACACAACACAAACAAAACAACCAACAACCAACACCAACAAGCAAAAACCAAAACAAACAAACCCAAACAAAAAAAACCAAAAAACCAAAAGAGAAAGCAAAAAAAAAACAAAAAAACAAAGAACCAAAAGAATTCTACCTTCACACTTTTCACCCATCGTTCTTTTAACATACCCCTCCTCGTAACCCGCGCAAAATGTGCCACACATAATTATTCCTCCCTTCTTTAAAACGCCAACATGTTCCACCGCTACAACTCATGCACTATCTCCCACTTCCACATTCTAGCACCCTCCTAACATGCCCCTTAGATCCACCCCCCCACCCCCCCCGCACAACAACAACAAAAACCCCCCACCAGTAACTTGAATCAAAATAAGTTATCTACTTCTTAATTTTAACCCCTCCATAAAACAAAAGTTACACAGTAACACTCCTTAAATTTCTCAGGAAGACGTGACAACATCCTGAACACCACCCGACTACCCTGCACAGTAGTTATGACTGGCACCACAACCCAAAGCCACATTAATTTACGTGCCTCTGTCATAAATCTTCCCATCATTATAAATTAATGACTCATAAAAACCACCGACACCTTTTCTGACTCCTGCTAAAATACTAATCGGTATTTTTGGAACAACCCCCATGAAACCGTTTACATCGACAACAAGTTGACTTTGGAACAAAAATAAATGACTTCACCACTAGAAGATTATTAGACCCAAACTATTAAATGCGAAGACCACATTGCCCTGTATTCTGTAACGCACCTGTAGTCACGTTCTTGAGAGTAACCGAGTTTATTTCTAGTAATGAACCTGCGTGCTGGGTTCAAACGGATCACACGACGGACCGATCGTCCATGGGCCACGAGGGACCGTCGAGGGCCGCCCGGGCTCGTTCCACCAAAACCAATAAACACTTCTGCACACCTAATTTGCCACGGTACTAAAGAACCCAACACCACGCTCGAAAAACTCGCCAGACGACATGGCAGGATGGACCCGTCGTTCACCCACGGCCCACGTACAGGCTACCGTCACAGACTCTTTAATGAAACAATTGCAGATCATGCCCCTGCAAACTACCTCCCCTCCTAGCGTGACGACTCAACAGGACAAGGGGACGTGCAGGAGACGGACCGTCACAGGCTGCGTCGTAAAAAAACCTGGACTGGGTCGGATTCTGTTAAAAGTTTAAGGGTGTTTGGACTTTCATTCTGCTATATATTTATAAAGTAGTGGGTTGTTAGAAGTGGACTCATTCAATTACTTGGGGATTAAAAGGAGATAATTCTGAATTAATTAGTGGGTTACTTTTACCTCTTTATACTTAAATATATGTAGTAGGGTTAAAGAAAAAGAGTTTGGACTAAGGGAAAAATAGGAAAGAAAGAAGAAAAGAAGGGAGAAAACGAGCGAGAGGAAAGAGAAAACGAAGAGGAAAAGCAAGGAGGATTGAGGAATGAGCTTCTTGATACAATTATTCGGTGGAGGCTAGGTTTATGGGTTGATGCTATTTACGTAGAGAAAACTCTTACATAGCGAAGATAGGTATTGGGTAAATGTTTAAAGTCTACCATATTGCTAATTGTGTGCTTGCAATGATATGATTATGTAATGTGATGAATTAGCCTGATGACGGCTTGTTGAATCTTAAACCTTAACAACCTCTCTTAATATGATGATGCCTTCGTATAAAAGAAGGCTTGATGAATAAAAGATGAGGTTAATGGATCGGGTTGCACGAACCGACACGTAGTATTAGGGGATCGGGTGTCACGAACGACACGTGTAGTATAGGGGACCGCCGGGGTCACGAACCGACACGTAGTATTAAGGATCGGGTGTCACAAACCGAAACGTAGTATTAAGGTATCGGGTGTCACGAAACCGACACGTAGTATTTAAGGATCGGGTGTCACAAACCGACACGTAGTATTTAAGGGATCGGGTTGTCACGACAGACACGTAGTATTAGATGATCGGGTCTGTGTCACGAACCGAACACAGTAGTAGTGGATCGGGGTGTCATTACGAATCAACACGTAGTATTAGGGGATCGGGTGTCACGTTCCGACACACAAGAGGAATAAAGAGAATGACAATTTTGAAATATCTTAATATACTCAAACTTAAAGAACCTTCTTCCCAAATGAGTATGGTGTGGAGGCTTGAGTCCTCATAGGTGTGTTTGGTGTTGTTACCAATGGTTCTTGTACTTGTTGTTGCCATCTGTTTAGTATGGTAGTCGATTCTATGATATTATTTGATATATATTGCTTTCTATTTTGAGTTGGCCGATGATACCTACTCAGTACTTGTGCCTTGTACTGACCCCTACTTGGATGTTTCTTTCTTTGTTATTTGTGGAGTGCAGCAAACGTGCCATTGACTTCGACTCAACCGCAATTCTAGCCAGACTTCAGCATAATCAGAATTCAGGGTGAGCTATTGTTCTTGATATCTTGAAGTTCGGACACGGACCATCTCTTTTACTTATTTTAGCTTCTTAGATACTCTTAGCTTTAGTAATTGGAGAATAGATGTTCTTGTGATGATGACTTCCAGATTTTGGGAATAATAAGTATTAAACTTTAGAAGTTATTTAATTGATTTCATTAATGAGTTTTAAGTCTTCCGCATTACATTCTGTTTATTATGGTTGAAATATTGGGGTTGGATGTTGGTTTGCTTTGCTCACATAGGAGGGTAAGTGTGGGTTCCACTCGCGGCTCCGTTTTGGTCGTGAAAACTTGGTATCAGAGCATTAGGTTCGTGGTCTTATCAAACAAGAACGAGTAGTTAGAGTCTTGAGGAACGGTAGGGGACGCCTTTACTTTTCTTTGAGAGGCTATAAGACTTTAGGAAAAATTTCATTCTTCTTTCTTTCGTGCTATTACTTGGATCCAATTGGTATCTAGTTTGATACAAATTGGTATCTGACCATCTTCACTCTATTTCGCAGATGGTTGAATAGAGCAACAACTGCGCCAATACCAACACGGCAAGAAAGATGCGTCTGAGCCAGCCACTGGGGTGTAGACTCGAAGAGGAGCAGTGGCAAGAGGGTCTGTGGTAGAGGGTCGCGGGAGGACTCCTTTAGAGGAAGAGGACAAGCACCTGGCCATCTAGTTTTAGGGCGTGTGACTCGTCCACGACTGAGGAAGGGTAGTAAGAGAGGGTGAGGTAGGGGAGAATGAAACAAGTGCAGAATAGGAATTACCACCCCAACCTACCCTAGAGATGATTAACCAGGTTCTTGCTTATCTTAGGGGTTATCTGATCAGGGCCAGACACCTCCAGTGTTTTCTGCACCAGCGCTTCGGTTTGGAGTACAACATGCAGCTGATGTGGCTCCCGCATGGATGCCTCATTGGAAATAGGCACGTTTCCTCGGTTTGACTACAGAGCCTAATGACAAGTGATCAGCATGAACTTTTCAGTAAGTTTTTGAAATTGAAACCCAGTCATCAAGGGCTGAATCTTGTGCCTATGATTTTCTGGTGATTGTCATGAGTAAGCTACTACACAAAATGGGCATAGTGGAACGATTGGTGTTAGTTTGTAACCTATTAGTTTCAGGGAATTGCAAAAATGTGTGGGCGGTCGTATGTTGAGTGTCAACCAACACAAGCACCACCTATGACTTGGGCATCATTGTCTAGCTTGTTTATGGAGAAGTATATACCCAGACTTTGAGGGATAGGAGGAGAGATGAGTTCCTGAGCCTAGAGCAACGCAGGATGTCGGTCACTGCTTATGAGGCTAAGTTTCGTGCACTATCCAGGTATGCCACCCAGCTTTGCTTCAGTCCACAAGAGCGGATTCGCCGTTTCGTGAAAGGGTTGAGGTCAGACTTGCGGATTTAAGCCTTACAGGTAGCTGCTGCAGCAAAATCGTTTCAGGAGGTGGTAGATTTCGTGATAGAAGTGGAGGGAGTGAATCCAGACGACTTCACCATGGCATCGACATCTAAGAGGTTTCGTAAATGAGGTGAGTTTAATGGTTCTTACTCTAGAGGGCAGAGTTCAGGGGGTCATCCAGCCCGACCTATTCAGTCTTCACTACAGACTGTAGCTGGGGGTCCACCGCAGACCGGTCAACATTTCTCTGAGTTTGGAGGTTATCCCCAGACTCCGTCGTTCTCACAAAGACCTATGCTTGAATCCAGAGATTGTTATGGATGTGGAGAGACTGGACATATTAGGAGAAATTATCCAAAACAGAGTTACAGACCGCCAATAATCAGAGGTAGAGGTGGTACATGGAAGAGGGCCGATTATCGGTGAGGACGTGGTGGGCCGAGGTAATGGTGGTCATCAAAACGGCCGGGGTGACGGGCAAACTGGAAACTACTGCAGCGCAAACATGATAGGGGCAACGGGCAGACAGGTGATAGGGCCCATTGTATGCTTTCCCTTGGAGGTCTGAAGCGGAGACATCTGATGCTGTTATCACAGGTAATCTTTTGGTTTGTGATTGCTGGCTTCTGTATTATTTGATTCCTGGATCCACATTTTCAAGTTATCTTCCTTTATTTTTGCTACTGGTATTAATTTTACATTGTGAATGCTTGACAATGCCTACTGTGTTTTACTCCGGTGAGTGAGTTCTGTGATAGTCGAAAAGGTGTATAGGTCTTGTCTTGTGACTTTTATGGGGAGCAATACTCATGTAGACTTGGTTATCTTAGAAATGGTTGATTTCGATGTAATTTTGGTTATGACTTGGCTTTCTCCAAACTTCGCAATCTTAGATTGCAATGCCAAAACTGTGACATTGGCCAAGCCTGGGACAGATCCGTTAGTGTGGGAGGGTGACTACACTTCCACTCCAGTTCGTATCATCTCCTTCCTTCGTGCTAAGAGAATGGTTAGAAAGGGTTGTTTAGCTTTCTTGGCACACCTCAGGGATGATACTACCCAAGTACCTTCAATTGAGTCGGTTTCAATAGTCCATGAGTTTCTGGATGTATTTCCTGCAGACCTTCCTGTTATGCCACCGGATAGGGATATCGACTTTTTCTTTGATCTGGAACCGGGTACTCGTCCCATTTCCATACCCCCTTATAGGATGGCTCCCGCTTAGTTAAGAGAGTTAAAGGCCTAACTTCAAGAGTTGTTAAGCAAAGGCTTTATTAGACCAAGTGCATCCCCTTGGGGTGCTCCTGTTTGTTTGTGAAGAAGAAGGAGGAATTTTCGGATGTGCATGACTACAGACAACTGGAATAAGGTAACGGTTAAGAACAATATCCTTTCCTGCATCGATGATTTGTTTCGATCAGTTACAAGGTGCTTGTTACTTCTCAAAAATCGATTTGAGATCTGGTTATCATAATTGAAAATACAGGCAACGGATGTGCCCAAGACTGCTTTGCGACAAGGTGTATGGGCATTATGAGTTCTTAGTAATGTCTTTTGGGCTTACGAATGCCCCTGCTGCTTTCATGAGCTTGATTAATGGGATTTTTAAAGCCATATCGGGATCTCTTTGTCATTGTATTCATTGATGACATACGGTATACTCGAAAGCAGAAGAAAGAAAAGAACATGGGAGCACTTGAGATGTGTATTTGGAAATGTTGAGGGGAGAAAAAGCTTTATGTCAAATTCTCTAAGTGTGAGTTTTGGCTAGATTCAGTGTCCTTTTTAAGGCATGTCGTTTCATTGGATGAGTGATAGTGTATGTGGTCCTTCTAAGATCCGAAGCAGTTTAAGATTGGGTAAACCTAGTAATGTTTCAGAGGTAAGGAGCTCGTTGGTTTAGCTAGCTACTACCCGTCGATTTTTCAAGGGATTTCTTCTGTTTGCTTCCGCAATTTACAATCTTGACTAAGCAGGTTGTCCATTTGCATGGTCGGACGAGTGTTGAAGAAAGCTTTCAGAAGCTCAAGACATTGTTGTTCTACTGCACCAATTCTTACCCTGCCAGTGGAAGGTAAGAATTTCATTGTTTATTGTGATGCTTTCCATTTCGGGTGGGTGCAGTGTTAATGCAAGAGAAAATGTAATTGCTTACGCCTCGAGGCAATTTAAAGGTGCAATGAACGTAATTATCCGCCCACGATTTTGAGTTAGAGGCGAGCTAGTGTTTGCATTAAGCAATGGAGACATTATCTATATGGGTTAAATGTGAAGTCATACGGATCATCGTAGCTTACAGGTTGTCTTTAACTCAGAAAGATTTGAATTTGAGACGAGGAGATGGATGGAATATGAAGGGCATGAATCACTATCTTGTATCATCCAGGAAAGCTAATGTTGTGCGATGCTTTAAGTAGATTAAAGGGCAGGGAGAATGGGAAGTCTAGCTCACCTTGCAGGTTCTCCCAGACGCTCATGTGGCTAAAGAGGGTTCAGACTCTGGCTAATGACTTTATGAGGTCTAAAGAAAATGAGAAGGGAGGATTTTGGCCTGTGTGGAGGCAAGATCTCCTTTCTTGATAAGATAAAGGAAAGCAGTTTTACCGATGAGGAACGGATCCGGATCCGAGATAAGGTGTTGCGAGGAGAGGCTAAAGAAGCAAAAAATTGATGAGGAAGGTGTTTTGACGGATTAAGGGACAGGGGTATGTTGTACCCCGCGGTCGAGTGACTTGATTCACACTATCTACAGAGGCTCATAGTTGTATCACCACATGCACGAAGCTTATCTTCCAACACCTGAAATTGTCTTCCCTCAGACCTGACCATCGGTGAGGGTGAAGGCAGTACTAAGGTCCATCTGTACCTAATTCAGCATGCAATGTTCTCCAAAATTAGAAGTAAACTGCGTACCTCTATCTGATTGATGGAAAGTGGAACTCCATGCAATCGAACAATTTTGAGATGTAGAGTCTGGCTAACTTCTCTGCATTGTAAGGTCACCTTGACCGGGATGAAGTGAGAAGACTTAGTTAATCTGTCCACAATTACCCCACAATAGAGTCAAATTTCCCCAAGTCTTTGGAAGGACCAACCACGAAGTCCTATTGCAATTGTTTCCCACTTCATTCGGAATGGTCTTCTCTGAAGTGTTCCTACGGGCCTCTGGTGTTCATACTTTACTTGATAACAATTTGGACCATTTGGCAACAAAATCAACAATGTCGCGGTTCATTCTACTCACCAAAAAGTTTTGCTTTAGGTCCACGGACATCTTGGTTGCACCAGGATGTATAGATATCGGAGCTATGAGACTCTGTAAGAATAGTGTGGATCAAATCATCAACAGAGGCACACATTACCCTTCCTTAATTCTAAAAAACACCTTCTCATCCATTATTGCTTCTTTAGCCTCTCCTCGCAACACCATATCCCGAATTCGGCTTAGTTTCTCATCATCAAACTGTTTTCCCTTGATCTTGTCAAGAAAAGAAGATCTCGGCTCCACACTTGCCAAAAATCCTCCCTTCTCATTTACTTCTAACCTCATCCTTCTCATTTACTTCTAACCTCATAAAGTCGTTAGCCAGAGTCTGAACCTCTCTAGCCAATGGGCGTCTAGAAACTTGTAAGTGGGATAGACTACCCAATGCTCCCTGTTTTTCTACTTAAGGCGTCTGCCACAACATTAGCCTTTCCTGGGTGATACAAGATGGTAACATCATAATCCTTCAGTAGTTCCATCCATCTCCTCTGTCTCAAGTTCAAATCTTTCGAGTAAGACATACTGTAACTACGATGATCTGTATAGACTTCACACTTCACCCATATAGGTAATGTCTCCATTGCTTTAATGCAAACACTACCGCAGCCAACTCCAAATCATGGGTAGGATAATTACGTTCATGCACCTTTAATTTCCTCGAAGCATAAGCAATTACACTCTTCTCTTGCATTAGCACTGCACCCAAACCAGAATAGGATGCATCACAATAGACAATGAAATTCTTACCTTCCACTAGCAAGGTAAGGATTGGTGCGGTAGTCAACAAAGTCTTGAGCTTCTGAAAGCTTTCTTCACACTCGTCCGACCATACAAATGGAACACTCTGCTTAGTAAAATTTGTCAGTTGGGAAGCAACAGAAGAAAATCCCTTGATAAATCGACGGTAGTAGCTAGCTAAACCAACAAAGCTCCTTACCTCTGTAACATTAGTAGGCCTTACCCAATTCTTCACTACTTCAATCTTGAAAGGATCCACCATCACTCTGTCCTTAGAAACTACTTGCCCAAAGAAGGACACTAAATTTAGCCAAAACTCACACTTAGAAAATTTGGCATAAAGCTTTTTCTCCCTCAACATTTCCAATACGATTCTCAAGTGCTCCTCATGTTCTTTCTTGCTCTTCGAGTATATCAGTATGTCATCAATGAATACAATAACGAAGAGATCCAGATATGGCTTGAAAATCCCATTCATCAATCTCATGAAAGTAGCAGGGGCATTCGTATGCCCAAAAGACATTACTAAGAACTCATAATGCCCATATCTGGTCCGAAAAGCAATCTTGGGCACATCCGTTGCCCGTATTTTCAATTTATGATAACCAGATCTCAAATCGATTTTTGAGAAGGTACAAGCACCTTGTAACTGATCGAACAAATCATAGATGCGAGAAAGAGGATACTTTTTCTTAACAGTTACCTTATTCAGTTGTCTATAGTCGATGCACATCCGAAAACTCCCATCCTTCTTCTTTACAAACAAAACAGGAGCACCCCAAGAGGATGCACTTGGTCTAATGAAGCCTTTGCTCAACAACTCTTGAAGTTGGGCCTTTAACTCCCTTAACTCAGCGGGAGCCATGCTATAAGGGGGTATAGAAATGGGGCGAGTACCCGGTTCAAGATCGATGCAGAAGTCAATATCTCTATCTGGTGGCATACCAGGAAGGTCTGCAGGAAACACATCTAAAAAACTCAGTCGGGACTATCGAAACCGACTCAATTGAAGGTACTTGGGTGGTATCATCCCTGAGGTGTGCCAAGAAAGCTAAACAACCCTTACTAACCATTCTCTTAGCACGAAGAAAGGAGACGATACGAACCGGATTGGAAGTGTAGTCACCCTCCCCACTAACGGACCTGTCCCAGGCTTGGCTAACGTCACAGTTTTAGCATTACAATCCAAGATTGCAAATTTTGGAGAAAGCCAAGTCATATCCAGAATCACATCAAAGTCAAGCATTTCTTAGATAACCAAGTCTACATGAGTATTGCTCCCCATAAATGTTACAAGACAAGACCTATACACCTTTTCGACTATCACAGACTCACCCACCGGAGTAGAAACACGAATAGGCATGTCAAGCAATTCACAATGTAAATTAAGATCATTAGCAAATGAGGAAGATACATAAGAAAATGTGGATCCAAGATCAAACAATACAGAAGCCATGCAATCACAAACTAAAAGATTACCTGTGATGACAACATCAGATGTCTCCGCTTCGGATCTCCCAGGGAAAGCATAACAATGGGCCCTATCACCTGTCTGCCCGTTGCCCCTACCATGTTGCGCTGCAGTAGTTCCAGTTTGCCTGTTACCCCGGCCATTTTTGTGACCACCTCTACCTCTGATTATTGGGGGTCTGTAACTCGGTTTTGGACAATTCCTCCTAATATGTCCAGTCTCTCCACATCTATAACATACTCTGGATTCAAGCATAGGTCCCTGTGAGAATGATGAAGTCTGGGGATAACCACCAAACTCACAGAAATATTGGCCGGTCTGCGTTCGACCCCCAACTACAGTCTGTAGTGAAGACTGGATAGGGCGGGCTGGATAACCTCCTAAACCCTGCCCTCTGGAGTAAGAACCATTAAACTCACCTCCCATACGAAACCTTTTAGATGTCGATCCAAGGTGAAGTCATCTGGTTTCACTCCCTCCACCTCTATCACGAAGTCTACCACTTCCTGAAAGGATTTCGCTGTAGCCGCTACCTGTAAGGCTGAAATCCGCAAATCTGACCTCAATCCCTTCACAAAATGGCGAATCCGCTCTTGTGGACTGAAACAAAGCCTGTTGGCATATCTAGAGAGTGCACAAAACTTAGCCTCATAGGCAGAAACCGACATCCTGCCTTGCTCTAGGTTTAGAAACTCATCTCTCCTCCTATCCCTCAAAGTACGGGGTATATACTTCTCCATAAACAAGCTAGAGAATGATGCCCAAGTCATAGGGGGTGCCTCTGTTGGTTGACACTCAACATGTGACCGCCACCACATTTTGGCGTTCCCTTGAAACTGATAAGTCACGAACTCAACGCCAAATCGTTCTACTATACCCATCTTGTGTAGTATCTCATGACAATCAACTAGAAAATCATAGGCATCCTCAGATTCAGCACCCTTGAAGACAGCGGGTTTCAATTTCAAGAACTTACTGAAAAGTTCATGCTGATCACTTGTCATTATAGGCATTGTAGTCAACCGAGGAAACGTGCCTATTTCCAATGAGGCATCCATGCGGGGAGCCACAACAGCTGCATGTCGTACTCCCGAAACCTGAGGCGCTGGTGCAGAAAACACTGGAGGTGTCTGGCCTTGATCAGTTAACCCACTAAGATAAGCAAGAACCTGATTAATCATCTCTGGGGTAGGTTGGGGTGGTAATTCCTCATTCTGCACTTGCTCACTTTCCCCTTCCTCGCCCTCTCTTACTACTTCCTAAGTCGGTGGAGGAGTCACCGCCCTAGTACTAGATGGGACAGGTGCTTGTCCTCTTCCTCTAGAGGACGTCCTCCCACGACCACTTCTACGGCCTCTTGCCACTACTCCTCTTCGAGCTACAGCCCAGTGGCTGGCTCAGACGCATCTTGTCTTGCCAGTGTTGGTGTTGGCACAGTTGTTGCTCTAGCTCTAACCATCTGCAAAATAGAGTGAAGATGGCCAGATACCAATTTGTATCACCTAGATACCAATTGGACCCAGTAATAGCACGAAAGAAGAAAGAATGGAATTTCCTAAAGTTTATAGCCTCTCAAGAAAAAGTAAAGGCGTCCCCTTACGTTCCTTAAGACTCTACTAGACTCGTTCTTGTGTGATGAGACAACGAAACCTAATGCTTTGATACCAAGTTTGTCACGACCCAAAACGGGGTCGCGGTAGTGGCACCCACATTTATCCTCCTATGTGAGCGACAACCAATCTAAACCCCAGCATTTCAACATAATAAATTGAAAAACAAATGCGGAAGACTAAAACTCATTAACAAAATCAATAATCAACTTCTAAAACTCAAACTTATCATTATCCCCAAAATCTGGAAGTCATCATCACAAGAACATCTATCCTCAAATTACTAAAGCTAAGAGTATCTAAGAAACTAAACATAAATAATAGCTAGTCTATGCCAGAACTTCAAGGCATCAAGACATGAAGAAGAAGATCCAGTCCAAGCTAGAAGCTTTAGCTCACCCTGAAATCTGGTGTGATGAAGACTGGCTAGAGTTGCGGTTGGGTTGAAGACGACGGTACGTTTGCTGCACTCCACAATGAACAAAAAGAAAACATACAAGTAGGGGTCAGTACAAAACACGAGTACTGAGTAGATATCATCAGCCAACTCAAAATAGAAAATAGTATATATCAGATAATATCATAAAATCAACTACAATACTCAACATACGGCATTTATAATTACCATAACCCTTGGTCACAACACCAAGAACATCAATGAGGACTCACGCCTCCCCATCATACTCATTTGGGAAAATAGATTCATTAAATCTGAGTATATTACCATAATTCAAGATTCACTCTCTTTATTCCTCTTGTGTCGGAACGTGACACTCCGATCCCCTAATACTACGTGTCGGTTCGTGACACCCGATCCCCCTAATACTACGTGTCGGTTCGTGACACCCGATCCCCCTATTACTATGTGCCGGTTCGTGACAACCGATCCCCCTATTACTACGTGCCGGTTCGTGACACCTGATCCCCCTATTACTACGTGTCGGTTCGTGACACCCGATCCCCTAACCTCATTTTTTTAGTTCATCAAGCCTTCTCTTATACCAAGGCTCATCATAACAAGAGGTTTTCAAGATTAGGATTCAATAGTTCATCATGCTTATTTCATCACAATTATATCATCCACTCATGTAAACACACAATTAAGCATATGAAGGGTTTACAATACTACCCAATACATATCATTCGTATTAAGAGTTACTACGAATAGCATAAAAACCATAACCTACCTCCACCGAAGAATTGTGATCAAGCAAGCTAATCCTCAAAATCTTTGCTTTCTTCTTCGTTCCTCTCTCTCTCGATCGTTTCTCCCTCTTCTCTCTATTCTTTCTATCTTTCTTATTCAAACCCTTTTTCTTTTACCCTAATTAGCATATAATTAAGTATAAAAGATGACAAAAGTAACCCACTAATTAATTTAAGGTTATCTCCTTTAACCCTCACGAAATTGGATTATTAATATTCAACCACTAACTTTATAATTATAAGCAGGAATAGTCCAAAATGCCCCTTAAAATATTAAACAGAAATCCGACCCAGTTAGGGTTATGCAGACTGTGACGGCCCATCGTGCATGCGACGGTCCCACCTGCTGCTTCCGTCACAAGGTTCAGAGACTCGATTTATTAAAGAGTCTGTGACGGTCCGTCCGCCACCTCGTCACGAAGTTCAGAGAGTCGATTTCAGTACCCAAATTTTAGAATTCTAAGTGTTTTGGAATGAGACCCCCTCGACGGTCCGTCGTGCCTATGAGGGTCCGTCGTGGGATCCGTCGTCTCAGCTAGTTTTTCTAGAAATAAAATCTGCTGCTCAAAACGACTAAACAGGTCGTTACAAAAACAGAAGCTAAAAGAATCATTATTCTTTGAATATGAAAATATTATAATTAAATTAAAAGAAATAAGTATTTCTAAAATTAGGTGATGGTGTAATTCTTTTTGTCCATTGTCAGTGAATATAAATTAATATGAAACAGATTATATGTGAAAATACAATAGACTCGGTCAAACTCATCAAATGTTTTAATAGTTTCACAAGCAAGTTGCTCTCTCCTATCCGTTTTATTTTATGTGAGGTGGTTTAATTCAGCATAGAAAGAAAGGATTATTTTTAAAATTTGGGGTTCAGAACTAGTGATAGAAATATGTGAAGGTAAATCATTTTATGTAACGACCTGTTAGTCGTTTTGACAGTAAAGGTAATTATGTAATAATTGTCTGAGTCGACGGGTCGGATCCCACGACGGGACCCGTCATGGGGGCACGACGGACCGTCGAGGTTGGTTGTTGTTCCAAAAACATCTTAGAATTAGAAAAATAAGGGTGGTTTACTCGAGAAAAAATGATCTAAACGTGAGAAGGAAGAGAAGGAAGGAAAGGCGGAGGAGACGACGGACAGTCGGAGGCACGACGGCCGTCACAGGGTTGGTCGTAAATAAAATTGAGTCATCTGAATCTATGAAGACTCAGTAGAGGAGCGGACCATCGCAGTAGCGCCCTCACAGAATGGCGTTAACCCTGGACTGGGTCTGGTTTCATTAAAAGTTTTTGAAGGGGCGTTTTGGACTTATTCCTGCTTTATAATTATAAAGTTAGGGGTTTTGTAATGTTAATAATTCAATTGCTTGGGGGTTTTAAAGGAGATAACCCCTGTATTAAGTAAATGGGTGTACTTTAGCATCTTTATACTTATTATATGGTAATAGGGTGGTGGAAAAGAAAAGAGTTGACATAAGGAAAAATAGAAGAACATAGAGAAAGGGGAACGACCGAACGCGGGAGGGAGAGAGAAGAACGAAGAGGAAATCAAAGCATTGGAGAAGTAGATTCGTGATCACGATTCTTGGTGGAGGTATAGGGTATGGTTATTGCTATTTCATTAAGTCAAACTCTTAGTGCGAATGATATGTATTGGGTAAGTATGTGAAGTATTATATGTTAATGGTAGGCTTGCATGATATGATTGTGATTATGTAATTGTAATGGGTTGGAAAGATTTTTTGGAAAGATTAAGGTTTGTGAAGCTTTGTAAACCTCAAAACTTCTCTTTTAATGATGGATGCCTTGGTATAAAAGGGAGGCTGATGACTAAAGAGATGAGGTGGTATGGATCGGGTGTCACGACCGAACACGTAGATTAGGGGATCGGGTGTCACAAAACCGACACGTAGTATTAGGGGATCGGTGGTTTTGTTGTCACGAAACTGACACGTAGTATAGTATTAGGGGATCGGGTTGTCACGAAACCGACACGTTAGTATATTAGGGGATCGGGTTTGTCACGAACCGACCACGTAGATTAGGATGATCGGGGTCACCGAAACCGAAACGTAGTATTAGGGGATGGGTTTTGTCACGAACCGAACGTAGTATTAGGGGATCGGGGAAAGGAGACGAACCGACTACGTAGTATTAGGGGATAGAGTGTCACGTTCCGACACAAGGATAGTAAAAGTGAATGAAATTTGAATTATGTAATATAACTAATTTAAAGAACCTATTTCCCAAACGAGTATGGTGTGGAGCGTGATTTCCCATAGATGCGATTGGGGTTGGGCCAATGGTTATGGAATTGTGTGTTTGTGTTATCTGTTGAGTTATTGTAGTTGTGATTTATGACATTATTTGTGCCATATGCTTTCTATTTGAGTTGGCCGATTATGTTGATTCTTCCTCAGTACTTGTGCCTCTGTAACCCCTACTTGTAATTTTCTTCTTTGGTATTGGTGGAGTGTAGCAAACGTGCCATCGATTTTCCGCACATGAACAGCAAACTTAGCCAGGACTTCAAGGCATAATCAGATTTCAGGGGTGTGAAGCTATTGTTCATGCTGGACTGGGATTCTTTCCTTCACGTCCTTGATGTCTTGAAGTTCGGGACACGGACCAACTCTCTTTTACTGATTTAGCTTCTGAGATACTCTTAGATTTAAGTCATTTGAGGATAGAGTTCTTGTTATGAGGAAATTCCAGGTTTGGGGATAGTAATATAAACTTAGAAAGAAGTTATGTAATGATTTTGGTAATGGTGTTAAGTCTTCCGCCCTGCATATATTCTGTTGAGTATGGTCGAAATGTTGGGGTTTGGTTTTAGATGGGTTGGTTGCGCTCCACTAGTAGGATAATTTGGGGGTTGCCACTCGTGACTCGTTGGGTTGGTGTGACATTTTATTAAAGGTAAAATAGTTATTTTATAGTTAAATTGTTATTTAATATAAAAATATTTCACTCTTTTTGTGATCGACTAAAAAGATAAGTCACATAAATTAGCAAAAATGAAATATTTGATTTGAGTAATGAGATCACAATATTAAAAAAATAAGTTTAAATTGTTAACAATTAAGGTTTGCTTAATTTTACTTGGAGTTCTTGGTCGAAAATTTCATTTGCAAAGAGAAGATATTTGAATAGATGAAGTTGAGAAAATTTTTTTTTTTTTCCCATTTTGTTTTATGAATAAGACACCCAAAATAAGAAAATTAGGTAAAGTAGTCACAATTCCTAACTTTAATTTGTAAAAAACATCTACACTTTAAATATTTGTCAAGAATGTCATAATTTAAAAATAATTGTTTCCAAATACTGATTATTTTGATTTTTTATCTTTCAAAAGTACAACATTAAAATATTATTTTCACTACCCATTTAGACTTCTTCTAGACTTTAATTACCATTTAAATTTATTCCATCTGTAAGATTTCAGTGTTTTCCTTTACCATTTCCAACCCCCAAATATAGTTCGCATTGTGAAGAAGAAACTAATTATTCAAGTTCACACCAACATTTGTTCAATCTATCGATTAATTGAAGAGATATCTCTCAATACATAAAGGTATTTTCGAAATCATCTTATTTTGACGAAATTGATGATATTTTTTTCCAAATAAAAAACTTATGTGGAATTGGATTGTATTTGATTACAGATTTTCGTCATTTTTTCGATTTTTATATGAAGTCTGTTAAATACTCATCAAAAATATTTATGAATTTCGTTTTAATTTTAGTATTTGAACATTATTTTTTAGATTTGTTTTCATATTGAGATTTAGTAGCTTGTAATTTGTAATTAATCTACATAAACATTCATACATAATATATTGTTGAATTTTTTTTGTCTATCATATTTAATAATTTCGAATTTTGCTTTAGAGTGGTTTTTAGAGTTAGAATTCACAAATAAACAACAAATTCAGATTTGAATTGGTGAAAAGGAAATTGGAAAGGAAAAAAAACAAGGAACATAGCAAGCGAAGAAGAAAGACAGAGGTCAAAGAAGAGGTTGCGGCGGAAAATTGGATTTAATCAGAATAATATTCATATTAACTTTTGTTTGTCAATTATTTTTATTTACTATCATTTGTCTTTTATTAAGAACATTGTATTTTTTTTATTGTACTGATTCAAATACGGTTTTATCTCATATGAATTTGTATTTCTTAAGAATAGATGATCTTATTTATAACAGTCAATTTGGTATTTTTTTAGAATATTGTTATTTTTGATTAATCAGTTTCCACTTTAGTATGCGATCTCAATGAATTTGTATTCTTAAAACATTATAGTATCGTGTTTTTCAACAGGTTAATTTGTATTTTTTTAGAATATTGTATCGCTGATATATTATTTATATGTATGCTATCTGTTTCCAGATATTGTATATTATTTCTTTCGTAGTCAATAAAAAAAATATTTTTTATATGTGATTTGGAAATTATTTTTAAAAAACTTGATGCCTAAAAAGAAAAAGACGAAGAAATAGACAAGAATTGTTAACTTGCGATAAAAGAAGTGACACTAATTGTCTCCTATACTAATTTCTAGGAAGGATGCAATGACATATAAATATTTGTCCTAAGATATGGGCAATCAAAAAATTAATATAATAATGTGGTCAAAGTTGTTGGATTTAATTTGCCCTAAATTCTTACATAACTAGGTTTTCCTTGTAGGGAAAAGGGTGGAGTTGACTTAATCCTTTTCTCGTTAGGAAAAGGTTTATTTTTTAGGACTCTATAAATAGAGGCATATTCCTCTACTTAATTAGCAATTCACAATCTAGTCTTAAAGGCTCTTTGAGAGTTTGGTAGAGGAGAATTGGAGAATTTTGGTCGGTCACAAGCTTGATACGTTATCAATTGTGAACCTCCCTTATTTCGAAGTGCTATGGGTGTATCTTGAAGATAAGTCAGATGTGTTTGAAATTTCAAGAAGTAGAAAGCTAAGTTGAGAACAGACCCGGCTTGTGAAAGTCAAATGCCTAAGGTCTGACAGGGAGGAGAGTGAGTATGACAAATCAGAGTTCACGGCATTCCTGTGCTGCACTGAGGGAGGAATCAGATTGATTGAGAACAGTTCCCGGTAGGCAAGTAGTGGAATGGAATTGCACGAGGGATGAACAGAACATTGAATGACCGTGCAATGGGATTGAGGATACACTGTGGGCTGCCCAAAAACTTTGGGCAGATAGATTGCTGTGAGCCACAAGCATACTGACCAACAGGGGACCATCAGTTCCTTTAGGGTTCAAGATTCCAGAGATGTGGTGTGGACAGGAAAAAGATCACTCAAGTATCAACTTGAGGACTTTTGGTTGCAATGCTTATGTTAATGGTGATCCAGAAAAAGAGAAAAGCTTGTGCCAAAGGTTTGAGTGTTACTCATTAGGATATGGTTCTGATTTGTTTGGTTACAGGTTTTGCGGATGACAAGAAACAGAAAGATCCTCCGAGACATTGTGACGTGACATTTGAAGTCTGTCTGTACAAGGACAGGAGAGAAGCAAGGTTTCTAGAGATTACAAAGCAAATGGGAGTTGAGGTTGAGTTGGAGAAGAGTAACCCCAGAGGATGTCGAAGCAGGCAGCGGGGGAGTATATACGCAAAGACGGGACACACGACACGGAAAGCCCGAGCCCGGGGCCACCGCATGCGGGCGTAAGGAGAAATCGCACCCAAGCGTCACACCGTTTCGGTTTGCACGATTGTAAGGAGATCATCCCAGATCCATCAGGGCCACCAGATAGGATTCACCTTAATTACCACATCTCGTGTGACTGATGAGGGGGGGCGAAATCGGTCTTTGATGAGGAACTACAGGTGGCGGATTCATCAAGTGGGAAGAAAGTCTTTTTATCATGGTAATGATTTTGATGAGGTCAATTGAGAAGAATGACACATTGGGTGTTGACTTAGTTTACCTGCAGGGAAGAGAGCTTTGGATGAACAAAGTGGTGTTAAGAATCAAGACTGAACCATGTGGCCAAAGAAGGTTCAAGGCTCGTTTAGTGGGTTTAAAGGATATTCACAAAGGAAAGGTTATTGATTATGCCAAAATATTCTCTCTGTTGTGAAGTTAACCTCATTCAAATTCTGTGAGGGATGTTGATCAGAAAAATGCATCCGAGCAAAAATGGATGTAAAACAGCGTTTTTACATGGAGATCGGGACAAAAAGAGATCTATATGCAGGCAACCGGAAGGGATTTGTGTTCCAGGCAAGGGAACACATGTGTGTAAGTCACAAGGAGCTGTATGGACCAAAGCAGGCACCTAAGGCCCAGCAGCGGTGAGGTACAAGAAGTTTGAACCTTTCATGACCAAGAGTGGATTCTGCAAAGATGAAAAAAGGATCCTTGTTGTGACTTCAAGAAATACACTGATTCATATGTCTTTCACTCTGATATGTGGATGATATGTGATTTCAAGATCAGTATGAGAGAGATTAACAAATGAAGACAGGGTGTCTGCAGCGGTTGAGAGATGAAGATTGGGTCCAGCCACAAAGCAGATTTTGGGTGGATATGCAGATTTCTCGGGATAGACATTGCTGGCACTTTTTAAATCTATTCAACAGTTGTCCATGAGAGGTGTGAGCAGATTTCAAGGGTTAAAATGATGCTAAACCCAGGACTCCTCCATTGGCAAAGCACTTTAAATTGTCAAAGGAGCAGTCACCCCAAGACTGCGGAGGAGCGTGTTGATAACATGGCACTTGTTCCATAGCTTCAGCAGTGGTAGTTTTGATGTATGCTATGGTCTGCACGAGATGTCCTGAATATAGCACATGCAGTGGGAGTATTTATGGTGGTACAGGGCGAACCCTTGGAAAAAAAAAGATTGGAAAGCTGTTTTGTGAAGTGGCTTCTGAGATATCTGAGAGGTACATCCAGTTACTTCACTTTGTTTTGGGCAAAGGCAGGTGAATTACAGGTTTTGTGGTGCGATCTTGGGGGGATGTTTGACTCGAGCAAGAGTACATCCGAAGTATATTACACCATAGGTGGAACAGCAATGAGTGGATGTCCAGGCCGCAAAGTGTTTTCTCATCTACTGAGTGAGTATGTGGCAATTAGCATCTTAAGCTGGGGGAAAGAAAAGAGAGGATATGGCTGGCAGATTATCTTAGGAATTGGGCAAGAAGCCAAAGCGAGAAGATGCTTTACAGATAAGCCAGAGTGCATACAGTTGGTTAAATAAAAAATTCGTATATATTCGAAGCAAATACATCAGAGGAGAGACCATTTCACTCGCCAGGCAGTGGAGGATGGTGATACTGTGCTTGGAGAGATAGAGGGTGCAAAGAACACGGGCAGACATGTTGGACGAAAAGGTGGTTGAGGGTGATGTTTAGGAAAACTGAGGTTAGTAAAACTCGGTGGTGTCTGTAGGTGTTGCTACAGATGTTGGCTGTTTGCGGTAAAGGGTAAGATTGTTGATGATTGAAGAGATTTTTGCGAATGTTATTTTTTGGATCACTGAGTCAGTCTCCAAGTGGGAGAATTGTAGTAGGGAGCCTGATTAATTTTAGGTTTTCCTATTTATTCTCTATTTAGCTTTCTATTTATTCTCTATTTTAGGTTTTCCTATGATTCTCTTGCTAAAAAAAAATATTCTGATTTATTATATAAATATACCTCACCGCCCGTGGAAGTTTACTACGGGGTTGTACACGAAAAAATATTGGGTTTTCTCTTCTCTTCTAGATCTCTATCTCTTCTCGTGAAAGTCTGTGTTCTTCATTCACTAGTGTGTGTGTGTGTGAAATTTGATCCAACAAAAAGAAGAATACATCTGTTTGCTTCTTTTAAAAAACTCAGCATTTGTTTAGTTATACATAAGATTTGTGCTGTGCAAATCAAATAGCCCAAACCCCCCTAAGCAATTTTCCCAAAAAGTATAGGAATAAAACTATAGAGAGAGACAAAATAGAAGATAAATTTTCAATCATCCTCACTGAAATTTAAAAAAACATCATAATAGAAAAAAGAAATTGCAATAGATACATAAATTACTATGACTTACAGTAAAAAATTAAGGTTCATCAGATAGGAGGAAGAAAACTTTGAGGAATGAAACACACTTCATAAAAATCATAAATAGTATACTTAAATTCAACTCCCTTACAACGAAAAAAACCTACAAATAGTAGTGGCAGAAAAAAATATTTTTGTTATTAAAAAACCAAATATAATAAATTGAACCATTTCAGCAGCTTTGTGAGTTGTAAACTGAGAGGTGCAAGAGTAGTAATATCACATTGCGATTAAAACGATTTTTCTATGTTTATATAAAAAAAACCTGTAGGAAAGGAAGAAAGAGAAGATCAATTTTTAATCATCCTAACTGAAAGTTTTAACAGAGTTAGAAAAGGTCACTAAAAATAGTAAAAAGAAATTGTCATAGTTACATGAATAACTATGACTTACTGTAAAGATTAATCTCAATGAAGTAGGAAAAAGAAATTTGTAAGGAATAAAACAAACTTCATAAGAAGCATAATTAATGTATTTGAATTATTACCCTATAACGAAAAAAAACTACAAATAATAGTGACAAACAATCCCTCTATTTATATTAAGAAAATTGTAGGTCACAACTCTTTGAAAAAGTTGCAACTCATCGGAAAGGTCACAACGTTACATAAAAGTTACAACTTTTCATAAAAGACGCAACTCTTCATAAAAGTCGTAACTCTTCCTAAAGGTCGCAACTTTTCACAAAATCGCAACTTTCATAAAAGTCGAAACATTTCATAAAATCACAATTTTTCATAAAAGTTACAACTTTTCATGAAAAAGGAAGACTAGTTTTCGTAGTAGATAAATTTAAAAAGGAATCCTTGTTTGTGGAGGCGCCACGTACGCGGCCATGGATTCTTCTTCTATATATATATAATAATATATATTACCTGCTTCTCTTTCTGTTCCTATACATTTTGTCCTTCACTCCTCACTTTTTCGTTTATCCTTTCCTATCAGTCCCCCGCTGATTCCTATGCTTCTCCTTTCTTTCTCTCTCTTTTTTCCCAGGTCCCCCGTTGATCCCCTTCTACCTTCTTTCTTCTTCTGTTCGACTCCTCCTGTTCCCTCCCGCTCCTTCGCTGTTCTCGATATATATATATAATTATTTATGTATAATAAAATGTGTTAATTTTGATTTCTTATCTTAAATCTAATAATTATCAAATAAAAAGTATTAATTAAACTTAATTGCATCTTACATAAATAACAAAATTCACCATAATTATGTTTTTTTTATTAGCTTCAAAGAAAAAACTCTATAAAATCGAACATTATTGTTTAAACTTTATAAAATCTATGCATTATTGTTTATATTTTCTCCAACAATTTATTATTTTTTCTTGTTTAAAATTATTTTTCCTCTTAAGCATGTAACTTTTTTAATCTTGATTTGACCAGGGGAGTTGTTTCTTAATAATTGGGGTTGCAAAAATGTATTTTCTATCTACTATAAAAATTGTGCATATTGATCCCGCTAAAACTTGTAAGAGCTTTTTTGGATGAAGAGTTCTTTGGAGGATTTAGTTTTGCTGAAGAGAGATATGTGCTTTATTGATGATAGTTAAATTGCTTCTCATCTTCATAGCATTTCATTATTGGTCTAAACATATTGATATGAAATATCATTGAATTTCAGATGTGATGTGGCATGCTCTTTAACTTACTTGAACTTATGAGTATGAAGATTTGTACAGATGATAATGATATTAATATGATAACAAAATTAGCTTTGTCAAGAAGTTTGAAGTTTGAAGAGTATTGCATGATAACCAAAATTATAGCTTTCATTATCGAGATGGGGAGAATTGATGAATTTTGGTGGTTATCCATTCATATATGGATAAATAAAATCCCAATGTGGACTAGCACACTCTTTCCCATAAGCTCAATATCATAGAGTATATATAAAATCTCTTTAGGTCTTATATCACATTCACTCGAGTACATTTTCGGTAGCCACATAAAGATAAATAGAGAGATCGAAAGTGTAGCTTTTTGCAAAGAATTTTCAGCAATAACAACCAACTTCAAATAGTGATTCTGGATTTGTTCCTTGACAAATTGAGCTAATTGTTATATAATTTATTTTTATCATCTTACTCTTTGATTGAAAGTTGACATAAGTAAATTTGCAATTTCCCAACTTTAGATTTCAGCTCGTAAAATAATAGTTGCATTTGAGTGATTTTGCTTTTTTTCTTCTTTAGTGTTTGATTCTATCTTATCTATTTACTTCATTGTTTGCATCTGATTTCATTTATGAGAACATTGTTGTAAGTTGTAACTTTAGTTGATTAGATTGGAGCTTTGTCCCATTATTTTTACTTTTTACACTACAAAGTCTCTTAATGTAAATTTCATGATGTCTCGCGTGGTTGATTTATTTTATTATGGTGTATTTATTTTTGTTGTTAATTAGTTGCTTGCCCAAACCTAATGACTCGTTTTGCCATATATTTCCCAAGTAAAATTCATGGAAAAATTTGGCAAATAGTGTTTGTTTATATATTTGTCATTATTTAGCAAATATTTTTGACAAATAACTCAAATTTTTAAATACTAGAAAAAATTATTATTTGGGTCAAATCTCCTTATTTGACAACTTTTAAAAACTCAAAGTCGATAGTACACCAAACTTATATCTGTACAAAAAACTACCCTCTATAGTATTTGCTTGCATTGTATTACATAATTTTTACGTGAACACCAGAGTAGTGATAAAATATTCAGTGAATATGAAAGTGATGATATGGTTGTTGATGAAAATGATAAACAATCAGCTTAGAGTAATAAAGTCATATGTTTGGTCTACTTCACCATGTATGGAATGATAATGTTTGTTGCACTCACTCAAAACTACCACATTGCTCTAATGTAATGAACACTAGCTACTTATTATTTGGTGCAATAAAGATCCAATTGATTTGTTGCTCGAAAGTCATGAATCTTATTACGTCAACGTTTCTATCTTCCTATGTAATACAAACCTATGATTAATTTTGATAGTTTTAAAAATTTATGGGTATAAATCATATTTATTAAAAAAAGTGAAATATATTTCTCAAATATTATAGTCAAACACATGGTGAAATTTCATCCAAATTCACAAGCAAATAAAATTTATCAAAAAAATTTGAAAATCTATGGTCAAACTCTAGCTTAAGTTTGTATTTGAGGTCTCTTGTTAGTTTAAATAGACTGAAAAAATTAAAGTTAAATATTTTTTGAATATTACCCTATAGTACACATTGTTAGTGTTTATTTTTTCCAACGTTGATATGAGCCAGTTCCAACAATAAGGGAAGAGATTTTTTTAAAAAAAAAAGAGTAAAATATTTTAAGGGAAATTTAGCTAACTAGTCAAAAAAAAAAACTACCTTATTTAGTGATAATATCCATACTTTAATAATATTAGTAAACATGTCAAAAATGTCATTATTTTAAAAATAAATAATTATTCTAATATTATTAATAATTTCTCTCTCATTATTTACACCATTTTTTCTCTATCATAGATTACACACTTTTTCTATATCGATGGGAAGTGGGTATAATTAAATGTCATTTTATTTTCTCTCTCTTCTAAGCTTATCAATTGCTCTCTTTACTTCTTCCGAATCAAATCCCGATTTTTCTTCTTTCATAATCTTCTTTCACGTTCTCTACTCTTAAAACATTTCTTCCAAATCAATTCCACAGATTTGATTCAATATATTGAATATTTTCTATTATTCTCATTTAATTCGTTGCAAGATATGATTTGAAGATTAGCATTGATTTGGGTATTATGTTTTTCAGATTCCTTAATTTATTAATTACGATTTAGTGTTTTTTTAATTTTTTTGTTTGTGTTGTTCTAAACATTTTTGGGTTTGAGAATACATAATCTATATCTTCAATGGAGTGTTCAAGAGAGTTACTAGAGGTATTGGAAACCAATAATCAAAGGTCTTTCGATTTTTCAATATCATTTAATTTTTTCACTCAAGAAATTTTAACAACAATGTTAGGTTCCGTTCTAATCTAGGGGGTATACGAGGGGAAAAATGCTAAATCCGTCGATGTGCAAAAAGCTCACACAATTCATAACCATGATATGGAAGAAGACCAATTTGTTGGGAGAACGAGTTTTTTTTTTTTGCATATTCTGTGTCTTGCATGGTTTAGTTTAATTTGGGTAGTAATTTTTAAGATAAAAAAAATATGTTACAAGCGTTTGAGGAGTGTATATGGGCACTTTTTATTAGTTTAGTTAGTATTTAGTTTGTATTTCATGTATTTATTGTATTTTGTGTTCTGTGTTTTTTTTGTGTGTAGTTATGTTCAATTTAACCCACATTATTATGAGTTTGCATTGTGTATATTGTCCATGTTTTAATGTTTTTGTATTCAAGATTTGGAAGTGTATATTGAATTTTGTTGTTGTTTTAGTCAGTATGTTATTTTGTATTTCATTATTTTATGTATTTTATATTCATAGATTTGGAATTGTATTTCATATATTAATTCATTTTGTATTATCTTATTTTTATATAGTTATGTCAATGATACCACAGTTAGTATTTATTTTGTATTTCATGTTTTATTGTTTTGTGTATATATAAAATTTGGAAAGATATATGGCATTTTGATATTGTTTTAGTCAGTATCTACTTTTACAATAATAGTTGTATTCATTCAAAAAATTTATATTGTATTGTTTCTGAATTTGACATTTTTTTTCTAAGAAATTTTTTTTGTTATTTATTCTAAGGTAGGTAAAAGAGGTTAGACATTTCATTAAGAATGAGTACACCAAATATTCAATATTTCGTTTCATTTCATATTGCATTCACTTTTTTTATTATTACCAATTTTCTATTTTATATATTATTATATAGAATTCTAAATAAAAACTAGAAAATAAATAGGAAATACAAATAAAATACATATTGGAAATGAATACATAGAAAGATTTTTGAACAAAAAAAATTAAATATAAAGGGACAAAAAAATATATGAATACAAATATTTCTAAATGATATTATTGATACATTCGGCATACCTATGGGAATGAATAAAATTAATTAAAAACTATATAAATATAAATAGAATATATTTGTGGAATAAATATAATTTGAAAAAGGGTAAAAAATTCTTGGAGAAAAAAAAACAAATTTAAAAATTTATTTGAAAATGTAAATGATGAGAAAAGTTAAGTGATCTTTACCTTTTTTTTTTTGAAATATTGCTCCCTTGATTTTCACCCTCCTTGTGTAGGTAAATAATATATGCTGTAAATAAAAAAGACAAAAAGTTAAAAATAAATAATAAGATACCTAACAAACTAAAATTTAAACATTTTACTAAATATTGAAAAGGGTGACTAATGACCTTTAAATGTTAAATATGACATTTTGAAAAGATTTTCCATTTTTAAGTGCATACTCGGATGATATATTAATTCCTGAAATAGTATATTTATTATTAAAAAAACATTAAACAACCACATAATACCAAATAATTTATTTAATGCACATATATAATGTATGCACATTCAGTTTACCCAATTCCTAAAAAGATCCATATTATAGCAACAGGACTCCCATTAATTTTTTTTAATAAGAAGGACTGGGTGAACATTCCTTTTGATACTTGTCACGACCCAAAACCGAGCCGCGACGGCACCAATTTTACCCTCCTATGTGGGGGATGCGGAACCAACCAATGAAACCTTATCAATTTCAATTTAATATCAACAAAAGCAATGCGGAAGACTCTTAAACTCTAAAAAATAAAAGACAGATTCAATAACTTCTAAAACTTCACATTATAATTCCCAAAAATCTGGAACATCACCACAAGAACATCTTGAATCCAATTTACTAAAACTAAGAGTATTCTAAGAAGTAAAATAAATAAAAAAGTTAGTTCTATGCCGACACTTCAAGGCATCAAGACAGAGGAAGGAGATCAGTCCAAGCTAGAAGCATTAGCGCACCTGAAGATTCCGTGTGGACGAAAGACTTGGCTGAACTACTGTTTAGTGCGAAGCTGACGGCAGTTTGCTGCACTCCACAAATTAATACAAAAGGGAAAACATAAAAGTAGCGGGGGTCAGTACAACCACAAGTACTGAAGTAGTATCATCGGCCAACTAAAATAGAAAAAACACTAGATCTCAGATAACATCATAAAATCAAACTAATATTTCTTGACATGTGATAGCAACAAGTCAAACATCATTTATAATATGCACCTATAATATCTATGAGGGACTCAAGCCTCCGATGCCAATACTTTTTGGGATACATGTTCTTAGATTGAGTATATTAGTATCTTTCAAGATTCATTATCTTATTCCTCTTGTGTCGGTACGTTGACACTCCGATCCCCTACTACTATGTGTCGGAACGTGGACACTCCGATCAATAATTCAATGTGTCGGTACGTGACCACTCGATCCCTACATCTACGTGTCGGTTCGTTACACCAGTCACACCTAATTCTATTTGTCGGTACGTGACCACTCAGATCCCCTACATCTACGTGTCGTTCGTGGACACCCGTCCCACGAATTCTATGTGTCGGCAAGTGACACGCCGATCCCCTACATCTACGTGTGGTTAGTGACACCGTCCCACTACTTCTATGTGTCGGTACGTGACACTCGATCCCCTAATCTCATTCTATTTAATCATCAAGCCTTCTTTTATACCAAGGCGTAACATCTCAAGGATTAGGTTTATATCCGATTTGGGATTCAATAGCGTCATCATGGCGTTTAATTCACCAATTTTCATATATATAACAAAAATCATCATGCATAACACATTAAGCATAAAGAGACTCTATAATACTACCACAAGCTTTCCCGAATACGCGGAAGGGGACTAAGAAGTAGGAGGAAGATAGGTAGTGGACAATGTTATACCCGGGGTACATAGTATTCTGGGAATTGGCATACATTGAAAGAAACGGGTAAGGGGTAGGAAAGAAAACTTTTTTAGTTCTTGCTCTACAAAAGTGTCGGCCAAACCTCGGTTCCCGTAACCAAGTTTTCGTTCTACCCCTTATGTTAATTTTTTTTACTTCATCCATACTTTTTTACTTGGCATTGGTGCCTTAGGGGAAACCTCCAGTACAAGAGAGAGTTTTATTCTTTCTGCTACTCCCGGGTATAGGTACAATTTACTTCACTTCAATTATACAATATAAAGAAAGCAAGGGGCTTTTCGAAAAGGCTCCAAACGCATAATAAACAGATCATTAGCTATTAAGAGTTTACAATACGAATGTGTAAAAACCATAACCTACCTCACCGAAGCATTGCGATCAACAGCTATCTTCTCAAAATTCCGTGCTATCCCTCTTCATTTTCTCTCTCTCTATAATCGTTCCTTCTTCTTCTTTTCTGTCTCTTTTTGTTTTTTCTATTTTTCTTATTCAAACCCTCTTCTTTTACCCTAATTAGTATATAATAAGAATGAAAGATTGGCAATAATAAACCCACTAATTAACTTAAAGGTTACCTCTTTTAACCCCATGTTAATTAGACTTATTTAACATTAACCCTCTAATTTATAATTAAAGCAGGAATAGTCAAAACGTCCGGTAAAACGTATAAGAAATCCGCCCGAACATGGGATTGCGTAAGACCGTGAGGGCGTCGCGCCAGTGACGGGCCGTGCGCCTGTGACGGTCCGCCCTGCTTGTCCGTCGGCATGATAAAGAGACTTGTTTTGTAAGTGGATGGCCTGTGACGGGCCGTCGAGCTGCGACGGTCCGTCCTGCCACTCCGTCAACGACGTTCAGGAGAGTCGGATGTCATTGCCCACTTTCAAGATTTTCTAAGTGTTTTGAAAACGACACTCCACGACGGTTACGTCGTGCCCGTGACGGTCATCGTGGGCCTCCGTCACCTCTGCCAGTTTTAAAGAATAAAATCTGTTGCTAAAACGACTAAACAGGTCGTTACAATAGATACCAATTTACCCTCGTTCGTCCACCGAACGCTCACAAGAAGGAAAAACAAGGGCAAAAAAGGAAGACCTGAATCTGTAAAAACAGAGGGGGTATCTTTCTCGCATATCTGCCTCCTTCTCCCAAGTGGCTTCTTCAAAACGGGTCGATTTTCCATGACACCTGATGGATGCAATGCTCTTGCTCAACTTGCGACACTTCTCTATCGTAAATGCAAACAGGCTCATCCTTCCTAAGAAAGTTCTCATCCAGCAAAAAACTGAATCCAACGGATAATGTAATTCCATCCCCATGGTATTCTTTTCAACATCGACACATGAAACCGGAGTACACTCCGGGCAGCCCGGAGGCACGGCTACTGTAAGCCCACCTCCCCTACTCGCTTACGTATTCAAAATGGAGCCGACTATAACTGGACCTAAGCTTGCCTCTTTACCAAACCGCATCCACCGCTTTCATTGGCGGAAATATTTAACAAGAATTGTTCACCAGCCCTGAACTCTAAGTTATAACTTTCGATCGGCATATTCCTTTTGTCTATTGCGCAGCTCGAAGCTTTTCTTGAATAGATTTAAACTTTTTCTATCGAATCCTCAAAAAGATCAGTAACCCACGGTTTACCTCGAATGCATCAAACCAACCAATGGGGGACCTACCTCTCCTACCATGACAATGCTTCAAAGGGAGCTATCGATGCTTGAGTGCAGTATATTGTATGGAAAAACTCCGCTAAGGGTAAGAGCATCCCCAATGGCCACCGGGAATTACTATCACACATGCAGAAGCATATCCTCCAAAACCACTGAATCGTTCGCTCAGGATGGACCGTGGTCTGGGTGGAACGCCGTACTAAGATCCAAACCTAGTACCCAATTCCGCAGCCAATGTTTTCCCAAAACTCGAAGTTAAATGCGTACCTCTATCTGTATGATGGATAGTGGAACCCCAGCAACCCCGGAACAATCTCGAGATGTAAAGTTTGGTAACTTCTCGGCATTGTAAGTCACCTAACGGAATGAAATGAGCAGACTTAGTTAATCTGTCCAACATCCCCAAATAGAGTCGACGTACCCATAGTCGTGACGACCAACCAGAAGCCATTGCAATTTCTCCCTTTCCATCCGGAATGGTGCACTTGAAGTGTTCATCCGGGCCTTTGGTGTTCTACTTTGACTTGTTACAATTTGGACATTTGGAATAAAATCCACAATATCACGCTTCTTATTCTCCACCAAAAGTGGGCTTTAGGTCACGGTACATCTTGGTGCACCCGGAATGTATTCGATACTTTAACTATGAGCTCTGTCAGTATAGTGTGATCAAATCATCGACGCGGACACATACCCTCCCTTATCCTCAAAACACCTTCCTCATCGATTTATTCGCTTCTGATAGCTCTCCTTGAACACTTTATCTCGGATCCGGATCATTTTCATCATTAAATGCTTTCCCTTAATCTTGTCAAGGAAGGAAGATCTTGCCTCCACACAAGCTAAAAAAAATCTCCATTCTCATTTACTTCTTATATCTCGTAAGGTCGTTAGCCAGAATCTGAACCTCCCTAGCAATGGGCGGGCGGCTAGAAGATTGCCAGTGAGCTAGGACTTGTCCATGCATTCCCGCCGTTCGACTTAAAGGCATCAGCTACAACATTCGCCTTCCCCGGATGATCAAAATAGTGAGTCGTAGTCCTTCAGTAGGTCCATCCATCTCGCTGTCTTTCCCCCAACTTCAAATCTCTCTGAGTGAAGGATTACTGTCGACTACGATTATCGGTATAGACTCACACTTAACCCCATATAAAATAGTGTCTCCATTCTTTTAATGCAAAACACCCACTGCAAGCCAACTCTAAATCATGGGTCGGTAATTACGTTCATGCACATTTATTTGTCTTGAAGCATAAGCAGATCACATTCTTCTCTTGCAATTAGCACTGCACCCAACCGAAATAGATGCATCACAATACACAATGAAATTCTGCTTCCACTGGCAAGGTGAAGAATTGGTGCATTAGTAACAGGGTCTTGAGCTTCTGGGAAAAGCTTTCCTCACATCGTCCGACCATACAAAATGAACATTTTCTTAGTCAAGTTCGTCAGTTGGGAAGCATAGAAGAGAACCTTGACAAATCGGCGGTAGTAGCTAGCTAACCCCACAAAGCCCTTATTCTGACACAAGTAGGTCTTACCCAATTCTTCACTACTTCGACTAGAAGGATCCACCATCACTCTCATCATTAGAAACCACGTGTCCAAGAAGGACACTGGCATCTAGCTCAAAACGCACACTTAGAGAACTTGGCATAAAGTTTTTTCTCCCTCAAAATTTTCCAAATACCATTCTCAATACTCTAATGTTCCTTCTTTTACTCTTGGAGATATCAGTAGTCATCATAAAATACGATCACAAAGAGGATCCAACTTTTATGGCTTTAAAAATCCCATTCATCAAAACAACTCTGAACGCAGGCAGGGGCATTCGTAAGACCAAAGACATCACTACAAATTCGTAATGCCCCATACATGGTTCTAAGCAGTTTTGGCACATCCGTTTGCCCGTATTTTACACTTGATGTAAACGGATCTCAAGGTCAATCTTAGAGAAGACCCCACAACACATGGTAAAACTGAACGAACAAGTATCATGACGCGGAACGAGGATACTTGGTCTTTATAGTATTATCCTTGGTCAAAACTGCCGGTATAGTCTATGCAAATCCGAAAACTCCACTCATCTTTCGTCTTTTACAAACCAAAACCGGAGCACCCCAAGGAGTGCACTTGTCCGAATAAAAGGCCTGTGACTAAACAATTCTTGAAGTTGGGCTTTTATTCTCTTAAACCCGCGGGGGGCCATTCTATAAGGGGTATAGAAATGGGCGTGTACCGGTTCAAGATCAATACGAAGTCAAATATCCCCTATCTGGGGGCATAACCGGACGATCTGCAGGGACACATCAAGAAAAACTCACGGGGAAATGGACCACCGGAAACCGACTCAATCCGAAGGTACTTGGGTAGGTCATCCTTGAGATGTGCAGAAAGCTAAAACACCCTTAATAACCATTTCTTAGCACGAAGAAAGGAGATGATACGCCACCGGATGGCAGTGTAGTACCCTCCACACTCACGGATCTGTCCAAGGCGTTGGTAACGTCACGTTTTAGCATACAATCCAAGATCGAGAATTGCGGAGAAAGACAAGTCATACCCAGAAGTAAATCAAAATCAACATCTACTAAGATAAACCCAAATCTACCATAAGTGTTACGCCCCACAAAGTGCACCAAAACAAGACCTATATACTTTTCAACTACCACAGACCACCCACGGAGTGAGAAACACGAATAGGCGTATCAAGTAATCACAATGTCAAATTAGACCATTAGCAATGAGAAGATACCTAAGAAAAGGTGGATCAAGGATCAAACAATACGGAAGGGCAATGCAATCACAAACCAGAAGATTACCTGTGATGACAGCTCAGATGTCTCCGCCCTCTGATCTCCCAGGGAACAGAAACAATGGGCCCTTCGTTTGTTTGTCGTGCCCCCTACCATTTGGATGTAGTGGCTCCAGTTTTGCCCATCATCCCGGCCGTTGGTGACCACCATTACCTCGACCCACGTCTCCGGAATAACGGCCTACCAGACACCTCTGAATATAGATATTGGGGTTATAACTATGTTTTTGAACAATGTCTTCTAATATGGTCCCGTCTACCCACATCCATAACACGTCTCTGGAGTCGGGCATGATCTCTCAGAGAAGTGTGACCGGTCTTTTGAGGTGGACCCCCAACCACAGTCGTAGTTGAAGACTGATGGTTCGAAATGAGTAACCTACGGAAACCCTGTCCTCTAGAGTAAGAAAAACATTAAACTCACCTCCCTTTCGAAACATCTTTGATGTCAACGCCGTGGTGACTTCATCTGGATCACTCCTTCCACCTTCTACTACGAAATCTACCATTTTGGAAAGGATTTTGCGTAGCCGTTACCTGTAAGGCTGATTGAAATTCGAACCTCTGATCTCAAACCCTTCACAAAAACGGCGAATCCGCTCTGTGGACTGAAAACTGTGGGTGGCAATCTGGATAGTGCACGAAACTAGAGGAATGAGTTCCAAGTCATAGGTGGTGCATCGTTGGTTGGACACTCAACATGTGAACCACCACACCTTTTGGCGTTCCCTTGAACACTGGTAATCACGAAATCAACCAACAAACCGTTTAATAGACCCATCGAGTGTCGTAGCTCATGAAAGTCAACAGGGGGAAAATCGTAAGCATCCTCAGATGTTCTGCACCCTTGAAGACTGGAGGTGTCATTTCAAGAAATTACATGAAAAGTCATGCTGATCAATTTGTCATTATCGGACCTTTTCTCTCCTCCCCCCACCGTTCCCTGCCTCGTCCGATCCGTCCTAGGTATTTTACTAGTCTTTCCACCCTTCTTACGGTCCCTGTGTCCATCTTTCATACACACTTCTTTTTTCTCTTCGTGCTTAGCTTACTTCCCTATTACTTATTTTTTCCCCCTTCTCTCTTTTCTATTCTCGTTCTCCCACCCTATCCTGGCACTCTTTCATCCACTTCTCTACTGTCTCGACCATTTCTTGCTTAACTTCCTTTTTTTTGTCCACTTCTCAGCTCCTCTTTTTACTCTAATCTGTTCCACCTCCCTTTTCCTCCATTCCCTTCTATAGTTCTTCACTTTTCGGTCCCTTCCCCGCTTCCCTGCCCCATCGGTATTCTTCTGTTCCCCCCTCGTTTTTTGCTCAATTTACCGCTGTATTTCCTCAACCGCCTTCTAGTAGTGTCTTTTCTTTGCTTTTCCTCTCACCTCGCCTCTTGCCTCCTCCGTTCCTATCACGTCTTCTCTTCTCTTCCGTTCCCCTTTTTCATACCTTTCGACCCTCTCGCCCCCTTTCCCTTCCTTCCTATTTCTTGTCCTCTTCCCGGTTCGCTGTTTTTTAACGCTGGCCCACCCGCTTCCTCTGCCTCCTGCCGTGTTATTCTCCCTTGCTCTATGCGTTGGTGTCATGTTTCTATGTTCTCTTTTGCGACTTCTGCTGTCCTCCATATCTCCATCTCGACTACCACTCCTACCCCCCATCCTTTTTGGGGGGGAGGGGGGGCAGTAAGGCGTGGAAACGTTTCCTATTGGCCAATGAGGCATCCATACGAGGGGCCAATAAGTGGCCTGCATTCGTACTCTGAAAAAGGAGGTGTTGGTGCAGAAAACATTGGGGGTGCCGGACCCTGATCAGACAACCAAAGATTAAGAGCCACCTGATTGATTAATCTCTGGGGGTAGGTTGGGGTGGCATTCCTCGTTCTGTACTTGTTCATTTCACCATCATCCCCTTCTCTTATTTACTTCTTCAGTCGGGGAGGAGTCACCGCCCTAGGACCAGATGGGCTAGGTGTTCGTCATCTCCCCTAGAGGAAATCCTCCCACGGACCTCTAACGCGCATATTGCCACTGTTCCACTTCGAGCGACAGCCCCAGTGGCTGGCTCAGATGCATCTTGTCTTGTTGATGTTGTTTGGCGTAGTCGTTGCTCTAGTTCTAACCATCTGCGAAACTGAGTGAAGAGGGTCAGATACCACTTTGTATCACCTAGGATACCAATTGGATCCAAGTAATAGCACGAAAGAAAGAAAGAAAGAATGAATTTCCTAAAGTTATAGCCTCTCCAAGAAAAGTAAAGCGTCACCCTTACCGTTCCTTAAGATCTAATAGACCTGTTCTGTGGGATAGACCAAGAAACTAAGCTCTGATACCAGTTGGTCACGACCCAAAAACGAGCCGCGACTGGCACCCACATTTTACCCTCCTAGTGGAGCGAACCAACCAATCGGAAAACCTTATCATTTCCAATTTTAATATCAACATAAAGCAATGCGAAGACTTAAACTCATAAATAAAAAGACAATTCAATACCTTCTAAAATTCAAAATCTATAATCCCAAAAATATGGAAGTCATCACCCACAAAGAACATCATGATCAATTACTAACAACTAAGAGTATTCTAAGAAGCTAAAATAAATAAACAGATAGTATGCCGAAACTTCAGGCATCAAGGACATGAGGAAGGAGATCCAGTTCCAAGCTAGAAGCAATTAGCTCACCCTGAAGATCCGGTGTGACGAAGACTGGCTTGAACTACTGTTGAGTCGAAGATGACGCAGGTTGCTGCACTCCAACAAATAAAACAAAGGAAAACTAAAAGTAGGGGGGGTCAGTACAACCACAAGTACTGAGTAGGTATCATCGGCATCAAAATAGAAAACATATATTCAGATAAACATATTAAAATCAACATATTTCTTTAATGTGATAGCAACAAGTACAACCATATTATACTATCACCGATATAATTCTATGAGGACTCAAGCCTCCATGCCATACTATTTGGATACATGTATCTTTAGATTGAGATATTAGTATCTTTCAAGATCATTATCTTTATGCATGCTTGTGTCGGTTACGTGACACTCGATCCACTATTCTATGTGCTCGGAACGTGACATCTGATCCCCTAATTCAAGTGTCGGTACGGACACTCTGATCCCCTAATCTACGTTCGGTTGTGACACCCGTCCACTAATGTCTATGTGTCGGTACGTGACACATCCGTCCCTACATCTACGTGTCGGTTCGTGACACCCGTCCCACTAATCATTGTGTCGGCACGTGACATCGATCCCCTACATTACGTGCGGTCGTGACAACCGTACCACTAATTCTATGTGTCGGTTACGTGACAATCCGAATCTCCTAATCTCATTCTATTAATTCATCAAGCCTTCTTTTATACCAAGGCCGTCATCATCTCAATGAGCATTAGGTTTAATCAATATTTGGATCAATTAGCTTCATCATGCTGTTTCATTCAAATCATAATATAAAATACATCATGCATACACACAAGTTAAGCATAAAGAAGACTCGATAAATACTACCCAACAACATATCATTCGCTATAAGAGTGTAAGACGATAGTGTAAAACCCAAACTACCTCCACGAAGAATTGCGATCAAAAAGCTATCTTCTCAAAATCTGATATCCTCTCGTTTCTCTCTCTCTCTCTAATATTCTCTTTCTTTTTCTGTATCTCTTTGTTCTTTCATATTTTTCTTATTCAAAACCCTCTTTCTTTTACCCTAAATTAGTATATAATTAAGAAGAAGATGGCAAAATAACTCACTAAATTAACTTAAGGGTTACCTCTTTTAACCCTTCAAGTAATTAGACTTATTAACATGAACCTCTAACTTTATCATTAAAGAAGGAATAGGTAAATAAAAAGTCCCTTAAAACGTATACAGCAAAATCCGACCCGAACTGGATTGGTAGCCCGTGACGGGCCATCGCGCCTGCGACGGTACCGTCCTGATGTCCTTCGGCATGCTACAGAGAATTGTTTTTAGTGTGGAGGCATGTGATGGGCCGTCGAGCCGGCGACGGTGCCGTCCTGCCACTCCGCACGACGTTCAGAGAGTCGATTTTAGTGCCCAAGTATCAGATTTTATAAGTGTTTGAAAAGAACACCCCCGACGGTCCGTCGTGCCGGGACGGTCGTCGTGCCTCCGTAACTCTGCCAGTTTTTCAGAATAAAATCTGTGGCCTCAAAACGATAAACGGTCGTTTACAATTTACGTTGCAAATTTACGGTGCATCGACTAATGAACGCTTCTTCGTCAAACATTTAGGTCTTCTGCTTTGGTCTTTGTTGATGCTAAAATCCATCCTAACTTCTTCTGCTTTTGTTCTAAATGCCTCAAATTCACGAGAGGTATAATAAATGCTTAGGTCTGGAGGAAATCTATCAATTATGTTTTTCGGAATCCTCATAAGTAGTTGCTTTGAAAATGATAATTCGTTTGCATAGGAGATTCTTTATGATAATGATATAATACTCTGAGATTATGTGTTACGTTTTTCTTAAAAAAATATTTAATTTGTTAACAACTGCTATATTATATGTGTCATTTTTCACTATGTATTTATAGTTTTGTTTCCTTGTATTACACGAGAGAATCTGATACCTTTATTTTTCCAAGTTTTGAACTAGCGAAAAAGTCCAATAAACTGCCTAATTAGTGTTTGGTGAAAAATGTTTTTTGAACATCACACTTCGACCCCTTTATCTTCTTTCTAGAGCAAGAATATGCTCATGTATAAATATTGACTAGTAATACGACACGTCATGTTACGTATAACCATTATTGGTTATCATTTTCAACTAATTGACGTATTACATTCCAGAAGATACACGCACCTCCATAGGATTGTTGGGATATATACTATATATGAACCATATGTTAAGAAATAACATTTATTAGAGAATAAATATTTATTTAATATTCATTTATGGCGTCTATTTACTTGTATAGTAGATGATTTAGTGAGTAGAGTTTTAACTTATACACAGAGGATTAAATCATCGCTCCTTATAAGTATAAAGTTTTTGGATCACAATCTAGGATAGAAATTGGAATGCTCGGGTACTATTGTAATACAGATTATATGTAATTTATCTATTATGGAACGGATACTTCAACTTCTTGTGCTAGTACCTTTGTCGTATTGAATGGACCCGAGTATAGATAGTTCATTTGTTAGACGAACTGACAAAAACATATTCTCTAAACTATTAAATGTACTTATATTCTTAATCCTAATATAAATATTATGATATGTATTTATTAATTATCGTTTCGATTATTAAAAGGTGAGCTTCTGAGATGGGTTAATATGTCTGGTAAGATTGAAGAAAAATAATGTTGGTGAATAATAAGTTAGTGATGGGGAATTTGATGTTTCGTTATAGAGATTGATGATAGGTCTTTCTGAGAAAAAGAAACTCATAATTTCATGGTTTCAAGTCTTGCAAGTGGAATTATGAATCCGACACATGAAATAAGTAAGTAGTGCTCTAACGGAAATTAATCATTAAGTTTTTAAAATTACCAGTAATTCCCGAATTCTATGATTTGTATCAGAAATCTTAACATGGGGAACTACATTAGTATGTAATGGGGAATTACGAAATAGAGGAGTGCAATTACAAATTTCTAGTGGAATGATTGTAATTTATTATGGTAAGAATAATTCAAATTAATTATTTAGAATTATTTCTATAATAGGAAGCATCGATAATTAATGTTGTGATCCCTATACTGCCCGAAGCAGAGTCATATTTCTATGTAAAAAAGGAAGAATAATATTGATTTTTCTAGTCTTCTAGAAAAACAAGGTTTTTGAATTCTTTTTGGATAAGGAAGAAATCTCTATAAATATGTTTCTCCTAACCTAGAAGAGAGGAGATTAATTTTCTATTCGATACTTGCCCATCCAAGTATTGAAATAGTTCGGTTGTGACTTGGGATCACTGCAGAATACCATAGTTATTGTTTATAGTGTTAGATCCGTTGAAGGTAGTTTGTCTTTAGATTGCTGAAGGTAGACGCTCACACTTCAAAGAAGGTAAGTGTGCATTATGTTTCATTATGTTTAGGTGTTCTAGCATGATAGATTCGTTTGAAGGTATCCGCTTACACTTCAAGAGGTAATAGTTGAATTATATTTCATTATGTTTATGTGTTCTAGCATGATATATGTTTTAGCATAAACATTATTGGTTATGGTTTATTCATGTAAGCAATACAGATTCATGAATGTTTCTGCTGTGCATATATGTTTTCTAACAATTGATATCACACTACTAAAAAAAGGCCAAAAAGAGACCTAGAAATGGAAACCTCAAAAATCGGTCCATAATAGAGAACCTCCATGAGGTTCGCTATTTGAATTAATATCTTTGAAGTTTTTTAATGTAGGAGAGACCTCGTGAGGTTAATTTAATGAAATTATTTTTTTTTCCCTGACTTATTAAACTTTTAATCTAATTCTAATAAAATTAGAGACCTCACGAGGCTCTAAATTTTTGACTATTCAATTAAATTAAAATATTATTTAATTTTAACGAGTTATGACCCACGAGTCTCTACGTGTTAAATTAAAAAATAATAATTTAATTTAATGGAAGAGTTTAAAAAAATTAGAGACCTAATGAGGTCTCTTGGAAACAAAAACAAACAAACCCTAGCCAAAATTAAATAGATTACGTTCATTCCATGTATTTTCTC
>JAKWJA010000278.1:0-66928 GCA_027704765.1 Solanum habrochaites
TTGAAAAATTAAATAGAGTCCTTATTTTTATATGCCACCTTGCTTTTGAAACTTCAAAAGCGCTTTCATACGAGTTACGTTATCCGACAGTTTGTAAAAGGTCATTTCTTCTCTCGGCAAAATCGGGTACCATTTGGTAGGGTTCTTACTATGATCAGTTTCGATTAGATGAGGATAGTTGATATTTAAATCTCGGATGATTAGCGATGTCTAATAGATCAGATTCATAGGTTTAAGCTCAGGGAAAGATTAGGTTGGGACAAGGAATACGTGATAAGGGCTATGAATGGTTTGATTAAGATGGTATTATCGTTGATCCAGGTTCACTTCATAGTTTAACGGGTAAGGCTTCAGACCTTATTCCTTAATTAAGGTAAAAAAGATTGTTCGGCAATTTTGTTAGTGTTCCAGTGGGTTGCAGTTGAATTGGGTTTACGTGTGGTTTTATGCGGTATGTAAATCTTCCGAAGTTTCATTCAAAACTTCAGTTCTTGGTAGTTTAATTTTAAGGAATGTGCTAAAATAATTGATCTTGGGAATGAACACGACGTTGAAAAACATACCTCAAGTTGTGAGGTCGTGTTAGTGATTCCTTCCTTCTCCTACGTCTTTTCGAGGAGACCATGATGTTTATGGTGGATAATGTAATGATCCTCTTATCGTTTTAAAAGTTAAAACCAGCCATGATAATCTTAACCTTTTTAGTAGATTTTTGCAATAATTTATATGAGTTCTAAGAAAGAGTGACGATAACTTTTGAGATTTAATAAAGAATTTTTTTAATTGCTAAAATATGAAAAAGGACCAAATAGAAAACAAATAGTCAAATAATAAAATAAAATAAAATAATAATAAAAAAAGGGCAAGTGCCCTAACTGGGTTGAAGCCCCCCAGCACCCGCTTTAAAAAAAGAGAATAGGAACGATCTGTGACAAACAAACGTCATATAAAAAAAGGAAAAAGGGAGAAACAACGATATTTTTATCTCACGAGGATATCAGCGGTAATTTTCTATCCTGTTCAATTCAATTTGGTGTAAACTATGAACTATTTTGTAGGTTTAAAACGTGTTGTATTTCATACTAATATTGAACTTTGTGTTATAGAATCTGTCTAAGTATTATGGTTCAATCATTGAACAATGAGTGTCAGATTGGACATGATTACTCAAGATCGGATTATTCTGTGGAAACAGCAATATGAATTGGAACATTGAAAAAGATGTGTTCAGCAGATCTTTTGTAGTCCGCCATTGATTTTGGGAAGTTAGTTTGCGGCTTTCATTCTTTTCATTTAATTATCTATAGGTTCAAGTTTTTGATATATTGAAGAGTCTTGTTTTTAGATATGGAGTGTTCATTATTATCTATATTAAATCATTCTACTTAGTTTATTCGGAAGAATTAAAGATTTTAACCTTCAACTTGAATTTGACGAAACTATTAAGATTTGATCAATTGGTCTGAATAAGATTATAGAAAATTTTATTATAAATTCGGATGATTTGGGTCTAGCTAGGATTGCAATATAAATGTGTTATTTTCGAAATGCATATCGTGGTTATTTATGTGAATAATTTTAATTTGGTTTTGAAGGGTCATCCAAAAGAGGAAGGCCAATTTTAGAGTCATTGTTTGATTATTTGAGCAAGTAGATTTCTAAAATCTTGTTAAGTGTATGAAATGCGGTGAATTTTTCCTTTGTTAATGTTTGTGGAGTAATGGATCGGTATGGGTTGACTTGTCCCCATTGCTTATTATATTGATGAAGAAAAAAAATATAACAAAGGCAATGTTGATTAAAATTGTTGATGTTGAATGTGTTGAGAAAGGGTTGAAGGTTGTTTAATCATTGTTGATGGGACTTTCAGTTTGTTGGTTTGTGGATGTGCGATGTTATGAAAATGTGGTCATCTTCTCATTAATTTGGTGTGAACTTTCACTGCATTATTCTTAGAGGCATGGTTTTGACAAGTGTTATTTCAGTGTAAGACAGTACGTAAGAGGATGTACCATTTCGAGGGACTTAACGCACGCCGCTATGGATACTATATTTTGAGAGGGACGGACGCGTGCCCGCGATTGTTACTTTTATATCGAGGGTCGTGTCGTGCGCCCGCGACAGATCATTTAAGATATGTCCCCCATGGGTCCCAGACTAGAGACACAAAACAAAAACAAATGGTGGGGGGGGTGGGGGTTGTATCACTAGGTCAGACAGGCATCATTATACTTGAGCATTTTAATTCCATTACATTCCCCATACTTATCATTATGAACTTATATTGTTTTTGCTGATCTTGTTGATTTGCCTTTCTGCGAAATTTGTGATTGATGAATACTGAGCTTGTATCGAGGATATGTATTTTTTGAATTGTTGTTGTTGTCACGGCTCGCACTTTTTGAAAAAAATGTTGTTATCACGAGATATGTTAATTTGTTGAATTGTTGTTTGTTGAGGATATGCAGTTTTGTTAAAGGTTGTTGTGGGAGGATATATGTGGATTTGTCCCTAAAAGTGTTTATTGTTTGATCTACGTGCTAATTGCAAACTGTGAGTTTGTTGGGTGGCTAATTTGTTTGGAAGTTGTAGTTGTTAGAGGTTCGGTTTGGGGGTGGGTAGGAGTACCTTATTTTATCCCCTTATCTGTATGTTTAGACGTTTACCTTGCTGAGTACCGCGTGATTGGTACTCACCCCTTGCTTCTACAAATTTTTTTGTAGGTTACTAGCCCAGATTTTTATGATATATATTCTCTTCTTTTATGAGGCTTCTTGGAGATTTGTGAGGTACTTGTTTGTCATCTCAGCAGACCTTCTTACATATCTTGTATGACAGCAAGCATATTGGTTGGTCGATATGACTTACTTGACATTGCATTAAGTCCCTAAAGGGGTAAAATGACATGTTTTGACTAAAAAGAACCTTTTCACATGTTTTTCTTATGTATTTGCATAAGATCTCATACTTAGTGCATGTGGAGTACTAACCTTATTTTCATCCCTTTTTCTCAAAACATTTTTTTCCGGTGGGTTGAAGATTTTTTTGGAGGCGTCCATTGTTGAATCTTGATTCTTCCTTTAATTACAGTAGGGGCATGTCCTCAACTCTCGAGGTGCAATGTCATCATCTAGCTTTGGATTTTTATTATGTGCTTATGACTTTATCATTCTTTTCCTTGTTAGTTGACTATGTACTTTTGTACGACCTATACATGGTCTTGTTGATAATTGAATGTAGGTTATGCCATTTGTGATATTTGTTTAGATGGTAATGAGATGAGACAATCTTTTGTGACTATTTCTAATTCTTATATATGTATGTTTCAATAAAAGTATGAAGGCCTATGTAACCTTTCCCATATGAAGGGTCTATGTATACTGGATATTAAATAGATTAGGTCTATTTAGAGAGGTCTATGTAACGGCCTCCAAGTAGTGATAGTGAATCACTAGGTCAGACTAGCGCCTCATTATACTTGACATTGTATTCCATTACATTACACATACTTAATCAATAGTGAACTGAGAATTGTGTGTTGCTGATCTTGTGATTGCCTTTCTGGCAACTGTGTGATTGATGCTCACTGAGGCTTAGTTATCGAGGATATGTAATTTGTTGAATTGTTGTTTTAAGGATATGCAATTTGTTTTAAGTTTGTTTATCGATGATATTTAATTTGTTAATTGTTTGTGTTGAGGATATGTAGTTTGTTAAAGTGCGGTTGTGGAGGATATTGAATTTGTCTAAGTGTTATTTGTTGATCTAGGTGCTAATCAATGTGAGTTGTTTAGGTTGGGCTGATTTGGTTTGGAAGTTGTGCTTGTAGAGGTTCGGTTGGGGTGGTAGGAGTACCGTATTTTATCCCCTTATCTTGTGTTTAGAAACTTACTGCTGAGTACCCAGCGGTGATTTGGTACTCAAACCCACCCTTGCTTCTACAAATTTTTTTTAGGTTACTACGCTAGCCCCGATTTTTATGATTTATTCTCTTCTTTTAGTGAGGCTTCTTGAGATTTGGTGAGGTCTTGTTTGTCATCTCAGCGAGACCTTCTTGACTCCTATTTAGATCTTGTTCTAACTCTAGGCAACAATGTCCTAGAGACTTTTGTATTTTCTTGACTCGATGTAATACTTAGAGGCTTGTACACATTACAACCAGATTTTGGGGGTATTTTTAAGTTGAACATAAATTTCCGTAATTTTATTGTTATGGTCGAGATTTAGGCTGACTTGTCTTGGTGGAATAAGACGAGTGCCATCACACCCATTTTTGGGTCGTGACATATACCTCTATAAAATTCAGAATTCGTACCTTACGGTCTTTTTACAAAAAAGTGTCACATCCAGGTTTATCCCATAGACGTAATCGGTGTTTTCGTCCATTTGAAGGACTAAGATTAGCCTCTTAGTTTCATGTCATTTCATTCATAGGTAGAAAATGCGGAAAAATTTAAACTTTCACTATCACTACTTGGAGGGTTACATAGACCTCTAAATAGACATAATCTATATTAATATCCAGTATACATAGACCCTTCATATGGAAAGGTTACATAGCCTTCTCATTTTATTGAACATACATATATAAGAATATAGAAATAGTCACAAAGATTGTCTCATCTCATACCATCTAAACCAATATCACAATATGGGCATAGCCTTTACATCAATTCAACAAGACCATGTATAGGTCGTACAAAAGTACAATATTCAAATAACAAGGAAAAGAATGATAAAGTCAATAAGCACATAAAAAATCCAAAGCTAGATGATGACATTGCCCTCGAGAGTTGAGGACATGCCCTACTTTAATTAAAGGAAGAATCCAAGCTTTCAACAATGACGCCTCCAAAAATTCTTCAACCACCGGAACATAAAATGTTTTGGAAAAAGGGATGAAAATAAGGTTAGTACTCCACATGCACTAAGTATGAGATCTTATGCAAATACATAAGAAAAACATGTGAAAAGGTTCTTTTTAGTCAAAACATGTCATTTTACCCCTTTAGGGACTTTATGCAATGTTCTAAGTTAAGTCATAATCGACCAACCAATTATGCTTGCTGTCATACAAGTAATACGTAAACCAAAACCAACCTACTTGAAACATGATTTATACAACCCTATAACATCCAGTAATAATATCACGATAATAATAAGAGTTAAAACCTATCATAATAGGCAAGACAACTATACAAGTCCCTATCAATCCAAATCAACAGTGAAATGACCAAGCAAAGTCTCATTACCTTACTCAATCAAGTATCCTCAACAAGAAAACTTGACCAATGTCAAACTTTACATATCATGGCATTTAGACTTGCATTTCATAACATATTATCATTATAATCCAAGGCATATTTATAAATGGACTAATCAACATATACTATCAACAATGTTCCATGGTCATTATAAATACATCATATATAAGAACCTCCTCCTAAGACTCCCCTCAAGGCTAGCTAGTGTAATGTGTATGTAAAGTCTCACACCTCTACCTAGACTAAGCTAACCCCTTAGGTTATCCAAGTTAGAGTTCAACTTCGTTAATTCGCTTTAACTTTTGGGAACAACTTGCCCTAACCGATATAGACGACATAAGCTAGTGTGGAATCCGGTGTGATAAAACCCTATTACCGAAAAAGATGGACTACTTGCCAAGGTAGTACCAAAACATGAAACATAGTAACTACGTGGATCAACTAGCTAGTATTCATATGGGGAAACATAGTTAAACAACTACAATATTTAGTTGGGACTCTCTTTATGTGCCATGCATTATAGTCTCCAAACTCAAGAGTAGCTCATACCTTCCCTATGTGGGAAGGGACACTTCTCTATCTAGTTCACTCAGTGATAAGCTAGAGTCCCTTTTTGAAATATATTTAAGCCTTTAATTATCGATCATTAATTAATTTAGGACATAGGGTCTACCCCTTGTATAATCCTCATCAATAGCTTAATAAGAATTGTAGGAGTATAAGTCCTTTCATCACAATTATAAAGTGAGGTAACACTTGAGCAATTCAATAACATACTAAGGAAACATTTGATAGTTTTCAACCATCCATAATAACACATACACCGTAAATCAACCTCACAACATCATACACCCATAATTCTAATATAAGGGCATACTCCAAATGTAATATCATGACTTAACGAACATACTCACAATTGGAAGTAAACAAGAGTTTCAAGACGTTCATCTTCCGCGTATCACCAGAAATCAATCAACTTATGGGAATCCATCATCACCAATATAACCAATAGACTAACAAGGCCAATTGCATCTCTCTAACACAATTCGGCTTTAGATCACAACTTGAGACAAGGTACATAGGCTAATTTAACATTATAATTCATAACCTAAATAAAATATCAAGAACTAGAATGATAGGCCTATAATTCATCTTTATTTAATCGTAATATAACCATATGATAGTAACCAAATCAACAACCAACTCAATTGAATAATCACAATACAATATAGTTAAAGATCACTACCTAGGGTTAGGAATAGAGGATCATATTCTTCAATTTACACCAAATGATAAACAATTACCATAAACAAGTTGAATTAAATGTTAATATACTCAATATAACCCTATGAATTCATCAAAACAAAATCCATAACTTCAATTTCGTAATTGGATCAAACCCTGAAGAAAACTCTACTTTTTGAAATCTATTTTGAAGGAAACCTTTGGGTAAAGGACCTTAAAGGTTAATAGAACTTATACCTTAATGATTTTTCAACAACTTCATGGTGAATTCATACGTTTCCGTCCCCCAAACCCTAGTTCTTGCTATTCTTCAATAGTGAGTTCATGTAGAGAGAGAAATAAGAGAGAAGGAAGATGGTTTATTTTGAGAGTTATCTTTCGGTTAATGAGGGTTGAGGGTATTTATAGTGGGACAAAATCAACTTAATTAATCTTTCTTTAATCCCCAATTATCTCAAAACCAGTTAATTAATTGAATGGATTTATTTTAAAACGTGCAGGAATTTCAAGACTCGATCGACGAGACACCGATCGACTAACCGTTGATCCATCGATGGTCCATGATGAATATTCATAAGTTCACTCGGAGACCGGTGCAGGAGGGGCTTTTCTTCTTTTTTTCTAAGTGTGGAACGACGGTGGCATCGACACTCTGTCTATCTACACACGGACTATAGCCTGCACCTCTACACTTTGTTTATGATTCCAGAGACAGTGCAGGTGAAGGGACCTTCTCCACCAGCCTAAGTAGAACGATGGTGGTATCTACGCTCCATTTATCCACACATGGGCCATCTTTTGTCCCGTCGATGCACACTACCAGCCATACTGCATCAAACTACAATGGTCCTTCTCAATGTCTCTTGGTCGGTTCTTGGGGAGTCATACCGAGACGTTTCAACCATGGAACAACTGAAACACCCATTAGCTACCTTTCCACCCATTTTTGTACATTTTTTGACTCCTAAAAGTTAGTCAAAAAGGCTAAGACACACTAACATCCCTTGGAATGAACATCCCGGCCGTTTTGGATATTTTGGTTCTTAAACCTCCTAAATGACCTATATTCATTAACAATGGACTTACAAACATGTTTAGACTTTATGACATCTATGTTAGGCTTTACAGTGAGTCTTGGATTTTCAAAGTATTACATTATCCCCCCTTACAAACATTCGTCCCGGAATGACACTAAAATTCTTTTGAAGGAAGGAATAGACTCGAGACTAGCAGTCCAACCAATCAGCAACATCAATCAACATAATCAGTCATTTCAACAAAGGCAATATAAAACTCATATTAACCACACATAAGGCTCAAAACACTTTCATCCTAAGGCATTTCTTCCTCACAAACACTTATTACTCAACAACACATTACGAGAGTCAATTAGCACAAAGTTAAACATAACAACATGTTTCCTATAATATCATGAAGATTCACCATATCAAAATGCACAACATTACTCAAAACAATCAAAAATAAAAATTTCATGTTTTTAATAGCAACACTATAGTAACTTCATTGTAAGTTCTTTAAAAAAAATGCAAAATGTGTAGAACTTCACCATAAATCAAGAAACTTCAATTTCTAATCATAATTACATTATTAAAAAGAATGACTAACCTTAATTCTCTAAAATATGAGGGTAACGGGACTTCATGTCGGCCTCGGCCTCCTATGTTGCACCTTCAACTAGATTATTTTTATATAATACCTTTACAGAAACCACTTCTTTATTCCTCAACTTCTTGACTTGCCTATAAAGAATTTGAACCAAAACATCCTATAAGAGAGTTTATATCCTTGACAAAACAAGACCCTTAATGAAGAATGACTCAGGAACCACCTGATACACTTTTTCAACCATTCAACATAGAAACATGGAAACGGATGAGTCGAAGTCATTCACTGAAAGTTCAGTCATAGGAAACTTTACCCAACCTATTTAAGATTTCTATGGATCCACATATCGCGGATGCAATTTCCCTTTCTTTCCATTCTAACCATACCACCCCCTTTCATTGATGAAATTTTCAAATACACTCTGAGGTGTCACCATCTTAAACTCCAAATCCCTTTTCCCCTATGATTCGGTATAGACTTGCTTACTATAGGTCGTTTGCAACCTGCTTCCTTATGATATGAACTTTTTCCAAAGTCAGATAAAACTCAACTCGGACAAGAAGTGATGCTCACCCACTTTCACACCATCGATAAGATACCTACAACCTCCTATCATACAGGCGTTCATAGATGAGCCATGGAAATGACGAAATGAAAACTAATTGTTGTAGCGAACTAACTTCCACGAAGGTAATACCTATCCCAAGTCCCTTCCAAAAAATCAATAATGCATGCGTCTAAGCCATATGTTCAAGGGTTTGGTATGGTATGCTCCGCTTGACCCCAATTGGGGATGAAAGTGGTGCTCATTTCACCTCACATCATCTCACCGTAGTACCTAACCCGTTTTGAAAAAAGACCTCCAAAATCAAATGTGAATTGTGTTCCCCCCAATATGATTTTATTGATAGCAGAATATGAATACTTTGACGGGAATCAAACGATGATTGATCAGTCGATCAAACCACCCATATTGAATCATAGGAATTTGGTCTTGAGTAAACCTACACAACTCCATATTGATGTCTTCCACTTCCAGTAGGGAATTTGAATCTCTTGTATAAGCTACAACCCTTCTTTAGGTTGTTTGTTTCTTTAAACTTGTTTGCAATTCGGACGGGCACGTGCGACAAAACCCGCTATGTCCTTTTTTAAACCTTCCCACCAATATATTTCCCTTAGGTCATGGTACATTTTTGTCGACCCGAGATGAATTCAGTATCGGGACACATGTGCTTATTCTAAGATCTGATCCCTCAATCCATCCACATCGGGAACACAAAATTTCCCTTGGTTCCTTAACACACCATCCCCCCCTGAGGAGAATGAATCATTCAACTTGTCGAGAACCGATTCTTTCAACTCCATTATGGCTAAGTCAAGGTGTTGTTTGGAATTCACCTCAACCACTAAATATGACTCAGAGTTATGATGAACTATGTCACCCCAATCCAGAGAACTCTCCAAACTCACCCCAACCTGGCCAACCTATATACTTCCCTTTCTAGTTCCTTTTTAGATTCGTCAAGATAGTATACACTACCCTAGTCATCCTACTTAGGGCATCCGCAACTATATTAGACTTTTCGTGGTGATAAAGGACACTCATATCATAATATTTTAACAATTCAATCCACCTTTTTTGTCGGAGATTAAACTCTTTTTGGGTAAACACATAATGGAGACTTTTATGATCGGTAAAACATCAACATGAACCCCATACAAGTAATGCTTCCAAATTTTCAAAGAAAATACCACAGACGCTAATTAAAGGTCATGAGTGGAGTAATTTCTCTTATGTACCTTTAGATTCCTAGAGGCATAAGCTATTACCTTCCCGTTTTGCATAAGCACACACTCCAAACCCACTCAGGATGCATCACAATACACCATAAAACCCTGTGTACCTTCTAGTAAAGTTAACACCAGAGCAGAAATAAGCCTATATTTCAACAATTGGAAGCTTTTCTCACATTTCTCCGACCACTCAAACTTTTTACTACTCTTTTTGGGTCAAGTATAAATGAACGCTATTGAATGCGAAACCATCAGCAACCCTCCGATAGTAACCGCGCTCAAACAAAGAAACCCCTAATATCAGTCAAGCAATGGTCTAGTACGGCCAATTTTTTCACCACTTCATTTCCCCTTTGAGGCACCTCACTCCTCAATTAGAAATTGATGTGCCCAATAAAAGTCAACAAACGACCTCAACACAAACGCACACGTAACTATCTTTTTGCATACATTGATGTTATTTACGGTTTGCACTACACCCTAATGACCCCATAGGTCCGCCGCATTCTCAGAATATACCAGGATCATCAATGAAGACAATCAAAATGAAATAGGTTATTTTTGGGAAACATTTTATACGCTATTCTTTAGGTCCATAAATGTCGTTGAAGCATTAGTGAGACCAAAAGACATTTCCAAGAATTCATAATGCCCATACCTATTCCGAAAGGCCGTCTTTGGTATATCCTCCCCTCTCACCCTAAGTTGATGACACTTCGACCTCAAGTCTATCTTTGAAAAGTAACTCACCCCTTGGAGTTGGTCAAATAAGTCATCAATCCAAGGCAGAGGGTACTTATTCTTAATGGTGATCTTGTTGAGTTGGTGGCAATCAATAAACACTCTCAAGGACCCATCTTTCTTCTTCACAAACATAACTGGATCACCCACGGTAAAATACTAGTCCCTATAAAACTGTTATCTAGTAAATCTTTGAGTTGAGCCTTCAACTTTTTCAACTCGGCTGGTGCCATTTGATAAAGAGGAATTGATATGGGATTTGTATCCAGTAGAAAATGAATGCAAAGTCAATTTCCTGTTAGGAAGAAATACCAGAAATGTCATTAGGGAAGACCTGAAGAAACTCACTCACTTGGGTACCGACTCAATCGGAGGAACTTAAGAGTATAGATCTTGGACTCTTACTATATGATAAAGAAAACCTTTTTAGATCATTTTGCATGCTCTTAGACAAGAATATTACGACCTCAAGAAATAGAATTTCCCAACTTCCACTCAACAACGGGTTCATTTGGGAAGTTAAACCTCATCATTCTTGTCCTACAATCAATGGATGCAAAACATGCATGCAACCGATTCATGCCCAATAAAATATTAAAATCAAGCAATATAAGAAACTCTATTGGGAAACATTATAGGACAACCTCTATACACCCTTTTTGCAACAACCGTCTCACCCACCGGAGTTGACACTATAAAAGGTTCATGCAAAATATCGAGTAAAAATTCAAACTTTTTTGAAACTAGACGGGTAACAAATGATATTGTAGTTCCGGTATCAAGTAAGGCATATACATCAAGAGAGAAAACATTCAACATACCAGTCACCATATCGGAAGAGGTCTCTTGCTCACCCCAAGAGCGGAGAACATAGATGCGGTTCTTATTTGGAGCATCGCTAGAACCATTTGCTTGAGCTTTGCCACTACCCTTGTCTTGACTCTACAAGTTTGGAAAATCTCTCTTCTTCTGACCACTCTTACCATAACTAAAGCAATTATATGTCCCGTTAAGGTAATCACCATAGTGCTTTTTACCACACTTTCCACAAGTTGGCTTCTAATTTAGTGAATTATTACCTTTTCGCTTCTTGAATTTATGGTTAGACACCCTATCACCACTAGCTATTGGGAATTTTTGAGGGACTTGATTAGAAAACTGCTTCATAAATTTCCACTTGTCTTGAATCTCAAGCCTATTCTTTAAAGAACCTCCATCAAATGACCTTTCCCTCTTAGCATCTCTACTTTTTCGCTTAGCCCTTGCCTCTTCAACCCTTACCATAAGATGAGAAACGTTCATGTTCTGATGTAGCATAATCGATTGGCACTCCTCTTGTAAGTCCTCCAACCCCTCCGTCACAAAATGAAACATTTGGTTTCTAGGATCAGAGACCAAAGAAGGAGCACAATTGGACAACTTAATGAATTCCAAAGAGTACTCATGGACACTCTTCCCTCCTTGGCGAAGATTGATGAAATCCGTCACTTTCTCCTCCATCATCTCTCTAGAGGAGAACTGATCTAGAAAAGCGCCTTAAAGATCTCCCAAGTCACCAGACCGCCCCTCAAGTACCTATTATCCCTCCATTGTACATACCAAGTTTGAGCCACATCACTCCATGTATATGTGGCCAACTCGGGCTTATCTCTTGAAGACACCCCTATATCATATAGTATCTTGTAGACTTCATCAATGAATTCTTGAGGGTCTTCATCAACCTTAGACCCATAGAAAGTAGGAGGGTTCATTCGAGAGAAGTCCATTAGAGGGGAAACCATAGTAGTGACAGTTTGATTATGACAGGGAGCAGCAATATCTCGATTGGCTTGGGCCGTCATAGCTTGGGCTTGAACCATCGCGACTTGTGCTTGAGTAGTCATGGCTTGGTCCACTTGAGCAAGATTATCCCTCATATCCGCCTCCTTCATAGGTGGAGGGTTAGCCGGGACTTGATCAACATTAACATTATTTTCAAGTGGAGGAAGTTGCTCATCGTGGGGAGGAGCATGAGCTCACGCATTATCAACTTCCTCCTCATGTCTTCGAGCCACATTCCTTCGAGTTTTCATGCTTCCTATAAGCACAAAATAGGATTAGATGCAAAATCACACCATAAATATACTTTATTGGCACGATATAAGATTTCCAAGAGAAGAGAGTGATTCTTAAGCATCATATAGGTTCCTACTCATAAATGTGGCGCGATTCACAATTATGAATACAAACCTACATAAACGTGGTAGGGAGAGACATAACTCAACGATATTCAACCTCATAATCTGATACCAGGTTTGTGACAACCGAATTTACCCCTAAATGCTACCGTCGTCGGCGTCCTTTTGAAGGACTAAGACTAGCCTCTTTGTTTCATGTCATTACATCCATAGGTTGAAAATGCGGAAAAATTTAAAACATTCATTATCAGTACTTGGAGGTCTACTTAGACCTCTACATACACATAATATATATTTATATCGAGTATACATAGACCTTCTTATAGGAAGGTTACATGGCCTTCTACTTTTATTGCACATACATATATAAGAACATAGAAATAGTCTCAATGATTTTCTCATCTCATACCATCTAAACGAATATCAGAATATGGTCATAGCCCTTACATTAATTCAACAAGACCATGTACAGGTCGTACAGAAGTACAATATTCAAATAAAAAGGAAAGGAATGAAAGAGTCAATAAGCTCATTACAAAATCCAAAGCTAGAAGATGGCATTGACCTTGAGAGTTGAGAACCTACCCTACTTTGATGAAACAAATACCAATCCTTCAACAATGACGCCTCCCAAAACTCTTCAACGATAGGAACTTAAAATGTATGGGAAAAAGGAAAGAAAATGGGGTTAGTACTCCACATGCTTTAAGTATGAGATCTTATGCACATACACAAGTAAAACATGTCATTTCACCCCTTTAGGGACTTAATGCAAAGTCAAGTAAGTCATATCAACCAACCAATATGCTTTCTGTCATACAAGTAATACTTAACCCAACATACTTGCAACCATGATTTACTACAACCCTAACATCAAGGAATAATATCACAAGAATGAATAATAGTTAAACACATCATAATAAGCAAGACAACTACTCACAAGTCCTTATCAAGTCACCAAGTCAATGACCAAGCAAATCCCTACAACCTTACTCAATCAAGTAACCTAAACAAGAAAACTTGACAAATGTCCAATTTTACATATCATGGAAGTTAGACTTGCATTTCTTCACATATTATCATTATAATCCAAGGCATATTTATAAATGGAAGAATCAACATGTAGTATCAAAAATGTTCCATGGTCAATATGTATACATCATATATTAGAACCTCCTCCTAACACTCCCCTCAAGGTTAGCTAGTGAAATGTCTAGGTAAAGTCCCACACCCCTACCTAGTCTATGCTAGACCCCTTAGGTTATCCAAGTTAGAGTTCAAGTCCTTTAATTCGCTTTACCTGTTGGAAATACCTTGCCCTAACATACATAGACCACATGAGCTAGTGTGAAAGCCGGTGTCATAAAACCTTACACCGAAACAAGAAGGACTACTTGTCAAGGTAGTACCAAAACATGAAACATAGCAACTACGTGGATCCACAAGCTAGTATTCCTATGGAGGCAACATAGTTCAAGAACAAAGAGATTTAATTGGGACCCTTTTTATGAACCATGCATTATAGTCTCCAATCTAAAGATTAATGTAGTTCTCCTACCTTCCGTATATGGAAAGGGACACTTCTCTATCTAGTTTAGTCGCTGCTAAGCTAGAGTTCATTTTTAAAATGTCTTTAAGACTTTAAGTATCAATCATAACTTAATTTAGGCCATAGGTTCTACCCCATGTATAAGCATCTTAATCAATAGCTCAAAAAGATTTGTATGAGTATAAGTTCTTTCATCACAATTCGTATAAGTGAGGTTAATACTTTAGCATTTCATTACATATTAAGGCACATTAATAGTTTTCACCATCCTTATAGCACATACACCATAATCAACCTCACAACATAGTCAAGACATTTCAATTAAACATAATACCACCCTATAATCCTAATATAAGGCATATTCGAAATGTAATATCATGACTTAACAACAATCAATCACAATTCGAATTAAAGATAGAGATTCTAAGACTTACCAAGTCTTCCTCAAAGTCTATCATCAACCCATAACTCAACCCAACTTGGGGAGTAACATCATCACACAATGATAACTAATAGACTAACAACGCCAATTGCATCTCTATAACACAATTCATCTTTAGATCACAACTTTGGACAAGGTACATAGGCTAATTTCACATTAAAATTCATAACCTAAATCACATGTCAATAACTAGCATAATAGGACTATAATCATCTTTATTTAATCATAATAGCACCATAGTATAGTAATCAAATTAACAACCAACTCAATTGAGTGATCACAATACAATATAGGTCAAGATCACTACCTAGGGTTAGGGATAGAGAATCATATTTTTTAATTTAGACCAAATCATAGACAATTACGATAAACAAGTTGAATTACATGTTAATCTACTTAATATAACCCTAATAATTCATACAACTAAATCCATAACTTCAATTTCGTAATTGGATGAAACCCATAAGAAAACTCAACTTTTTGAAATCTATTTTTAAAGGAACCCTTTGAGGAAAGAATCTCAACGGTGAATAGAACCCATACCTTAACGATTTATTTTACAATTTAATGGTTAATTCTTCCCTTTCAAGCACACAAACCCTAGTTCTTGATATCCTTCAATGGTAAGTTCATGTAGAGAGAGAAATAAGAGACAAGGAAGAAAGTCTATTTTGAGAGCTGTCTTTTGGTTAATGAGAGTAGAGGGTATTTATAGTGGGACTAAATCAACTTAATTAGTCTTCCTTTAATCTGCAATCACCCCTAAACTACTTAAGTAATTAAATAAATTTAATTTAAAACAAGTAAGAAATTTGCAGACCCCATTGACGAGACCCCGATCGACGGACTGTTGGTCCATCGACGGTCCGTGTTGAACATCCGTAAATTTGATCAGATACCTATGAAGGCAAGGATTTTCTTCATTTTTTCAATGTGTGGGACGACGGTGGCATTGACGCCCCGTCGATCCACACATGGAACGTAGATTTCACCTCTGCACTCTGGTGATGGGTACAGAGTCTATGCAGGTGAAGGGACCTTCTCCACCAGCCTATGTGTCAGACGACAGTGGCATCGACTCTCCGTCAATCCACACACGGGCATTCTTTTGTCGCGTCGATCAACACTGCCAAGCACTGTTGTATCAAACTATAGGGGTCCTCTTCAAAGGCCCTTGGTTGGTCCTTGGGAAGTCGTACCCAGACGTTTCAATCATGGAACAACTCAAACACCCATTATCTATATTTCCACCCGTTTTCGTACATTTTGAACTACTAAAAGTTAGTCAAAAAGGCTAAGGCACACTAACATCCATTGGAACCAACTTCCCGAACGTTGTGGACATTTTGGTTCTTAAACCTCCTATATCACCTATATTCATTAAAAATGGACTTATAAAGAGTTGTTAGACCCTATGACACCTATTTAGGATTTACAATGAGTCTTGAATTTTCAAGGTGTTACAAAAAGCTACCACATACTCATCATATTAATCATGGATATACGTTACATCATTCGTAAGATTGCATTATTTGATACATGCCCAGATCAAAACTACATTATTCAAGGATTCATTCCACATAAATATGTAGATAAAGGCACTACAAGAGTATTATATGCAATTGGGGAAAAGCTTAAAATGAATTAAAAACTAAGTAATGTTTATATATGAAATAATGAAATTTGTTTCCTAAATGATTTCATGATAACAAAAGACATAAATTAAGAAATTATATTAGGTATTCCATTCATCACCCATATAAAGTCGTATACCTCACAGTTATATGGCATCAATACAAGAGTACTAGGGAAACATCTCATCTTCTCCTATCGAAATACTATGTCAAAAGATGAAAGTAATTTCATAAAGGATTAAAATATATTTCAAATAAATTCACTTTTACATCAAGAAATTTTTTTTAAAAAGGTTATTAAACCTTCTCTTCCTCCTAGAATTTTTTTAAAAACAAGGAGTTACCTTCTTTCAAAAAAATAATTTAATTGATGACTTCAACAAAGCCATACATTTTTTATAAAAATTATATCTTTTGTCCTAAATTTTCAAATTAAGGAAACTCTCCCAAAAAATAATTTTAAAAGAATTTTTCAGGGAATTAATGAGACCAAGAATATCCAAAAACGAAAATAATTTTTATGCCTCTTCGGCTAGTCACAAGATGAAGATTGTTAAAATCATACAAACAAGTCAAAGATTGCTCCGAATGAGAAGCCATAGAGATCAACAGTGTTATACGTTACTGGTCAACAAGTGTTATAGGTACAATCAATTACTACAAATATTAATATTTTGGAAGCCTTGCTACACCAACAAAAATTATGAGAAGACATCAGATCCCCGCAAGACTTAGAGGTATTTTATGTTTCTCTTAACAAGTACATTCAAATGGAGAAATATTTTAGAAAATCAATCTGTAGTATCAACTCAACATCAAAGGTCGTTTACAAAAGTTTTCAGAGGATCACATATTTAATCAAGACAGTTAAAATTCTGACGTCAGATATCCACAATGATATGATAATTTGAGGTTCATCCCCCCAAAGGGATTATGACAACTCCAAACAAATATTAAAAGGAAGGTTCAACAAAGCCTTATTTAAATCTCAACAGTGATATGAAATCAAAATATGTATTATTAGATATTGTTGCTTAAAAACAGAAATAGACACAAAATTATCTCCTTATTATAAGAAAGTGCTAGCACACTTTGACATAGTTGTTGATGATAGTTAATTTACTGAAGAGGAGTTGGGTTTTTGCAGGTTTGGAAATTCTGCCAGGACTGAATGGCCATTCTCTAATTTTTTATCGCCCTCTTGCAAGATTTTTTATTTTATCTTTTGGTTTGAAGGGTTGTATTGGAAGCCATAGGGACCTTATTCCCGGTACTCTTGGTATAATTTTTGCTCTTGTGAAAAAATAGGGTAAAGAATTATTTTCTCCTTTTACAAATTTTATTTCAAATTCAAAGCTAGATAATAAAGTTTGTCATCTGGAAAATATTTGTTTAGAAACCATACTTTTAACATCCTTTTTAAAAACATCTTTGGCTACTTTGCAGTCGACTCTTAATAAAAAATCTTCATTTGTGAAATCAACTTGAAATTTTGTAATACATAGTACTATAACTAAAATTTCTTTTTTAATAGTACTATAATTTTTTTGACTATCATTCCAAACTCTTGAAGTGAATATCACTAATTGTTCACTGGATCCTATGGAATTTTTTGGTAAGTATGCCTCCATACCCTAGATCCGAGGCATCTTCTTCTACTATCATAAGTGCTTCTGGATGTAGTATACCTAGACATGGAAGTTTTTGGACTATTAGTTTTATTATTTGGATTGCACTAGTGTGATCTAATCCTCATGGCTATGTATTCTTTTTAAGGCGCTGATAAAGAGGCTTACAAACCTGTCTAATATTAGGAATAAAGTCAGCAACATAATTGAGACTCCCTAAAATCTTTGAAGTTGTGTTTTATCTATTAATTCATTTGAAAATTTTGATGAGAACTGTATGGCTTTACAAACGATTTTATAGGTTCCTTGATATAAATCATGTCTAAGGAATCAAATGGATATCTGAAATACTTTAATCTTTTTAGCATTATATCAATACATCATCTTTATAAAATATAGAAATATGACTATACCGATTAAATATATTATTCATGATATTTTGAAATTCAGACGGAGCATTTTTTAGTCCAGGAGGCATTACATTCCATTCATATTTTCCAAAAGGGACAGTTAAGGTTGTTTTATATTTGTCTTTCTTAGCATTTGTATCTACCAAAATCCTGATTTTATGTCAAACTTCCTTTAAATATTAACTTTGTAAGTTCTCTTAAGAAGATCATGTTTGTTAGGTATGTGATACCTAATCCATTTTAATAGTTTATTAAGGGGCTTATAATTGATAACGAGTCTTGGGGAACCTCTTTGCTTTTCGACACTATTATTAATATAAAAGGCCGAGCAACTACAAGGTGACTTGGATGGTATAATAATATTTTTAGCAAGCAATTCATTATTTTCCTTTTTACAATATTCCATTAATTTGGCGTTCATTTGAATGGGTCTCGCCTTAGTGGGGATGATCTTTCTGTCGAATCCCTCAATATAAGGTTATTCTACAACATGTTTTTACCTTGCCCAAAATGCATTAGGAAAATCCGGAAAAAACTTCTCGTTCTATTTAATCTTGAAAGCTTTTAATGTTAGCTTCTACTTTCGGGCTTTTTTTAAAGAGGATTAAATTTGTTTTATATTGATATCTTATTTTAAATAATTAATTTTTTGTGAGAGTACATTGATTCTAAATATATTTTTATTTTTTATATGGTAACTTTCCGTTTTTGATGTAGTATTTATGTATGGAAGATACTACTTTTTCCTAAGATAGTGGTGTGAATTCCATCTACGGTAGCCGTATACGGTTTTAGTTGTGTTATAAAGGGAGTTCATAAAATTATATCTTCATTTATGTCTTTAATTATTACAAAATAATCTATGAAACAAATTTCATCGTTACATTTATGTCCCATGTGGAGTTTATAATTTTTTTAAAATATTTCTCCTGTTGCAGAGAATGATAGAGCAGTACTTTTTTCAAGTTTCTTAGTAGGGATAATTCCTTCAATGCTCCAATTTTTATCTACACCAGTATCTATAAAATAATTTTTTTGGATAGAGTAATTTATAATAATAACTAAAGTAATGGGTATGATAACTATGGTCTTTAACTACTGCAATAGTATTGACTCTTGAATTTATTTTTTTACTTATTTCTAACGGTTCTAATTCCGATTGTAAACTTTGACTTTTGGTGGATATAACTTCTGAAGTGGTAAGATTTTGTTTGATTGTTTTAATTTCTTTCTTTACGTGTATTATTTCTGTTTGAAGATCTTGAATTGTTGTTTAAGAATTTGGTTCACTATTCATCATGCTAAAAGGTTTAACAATATGATTATTTATTTGCTGATTAAGAATTATATCCTTTAATGCTATCAAAAAAATTTTCTTACAATTTTGATCTTTGATATGTTCAATTATATGAAAGAAAACCTCTTTATTACTACAACTAATGACATTATGGCGAGGTTTTGATAGGTGCAATTTGCACCCTAACATCCACCATATGTTGAATTATTACTTTTAGAATTATCATTATATTAAGTTTGTTATCTCTAATATAATTTAATTTGGGACTAGTGTGATTTAATTGAGAAATGTGTATAATTAATTTATAATATTATCTTCTAGCTCTAACCTATTTATCGTATTCTTCTTTTTATTAGGGTCCTGATTATCCTTAGAATGGTGTCCGTGTTTTCCACAGTTCCAACACACATTAATGTATTTTTTAACTAATCTACATTTTCTTTTATAATATTTTTGTTCTTCGTGTTTATGGTTATAATTTTGATGACGATGTTCAGTCCTCTTTAATTGATTTTTAAGTTTCATACTGTTTCTAATCTAGTAATATTTATAAAACTTAGGAGATCACCATAAGTTAGTTGTTTATAAGAGATTATTCTTTTAAATGTATCCTGTAATGTGCTGGTAAATCCACTTGTAACTACAGTAGGTAATTGTAATAGCTATTCCTATTTTATAATGAATACGATACTCTATGTGTCAATCATAGTTTCATTCAGCTAATTCTTTTTTCGAATGCGAAGTATGAGATAGACTCTCAATTTCTTCGTATTGTATATCCAGAAAAGAATAATTCTTTTTGTATGTTAATTAGAGCTTATTTTAATAATATCATTATCATTACTTTTGGATAAAGGATTACTAATTTTTAATTCAGATTTTTGTTTTTTAATTTTTAAGATTAATCATGATTTCAATATTTTCTTGAAACTCTAGGAATTTAATATTAGAAAATTTTGATAGTTTAAATATTGGATGATTTTCAAGATTTTCAGTTTTATCCTTGTAGGAAGGACTTGTTTTACTTTCTTTAGTGTTGATTATATTTATTTGAAAAGGTTAGGTAGTAACAATTCTACCATTTGTGGATATACTAATTTCTTCTATAGGAGGAATTTTATTCAACTACCTTATTTATAGTAGTATAACATTTATCAATAAGTATTTCAAACGACTCATTTTGGTCATCTAATTTTCCTGTGTATTCAAACCATTTAAAAACTCTATATTAAATTTTAACCTTCTTATATCACTAAACCCTTTTTTAAGAAGGTTATTTCTTTCGGGCGGAAAGCAGGCTGGACCCTACAGGCAGGCATCTCCCGCAGCGCAACCACCATTGTTCGACACCACCTTTCTTTCTGGTAGCGAATATGTTATATATATCATTGTTTTTCATAGAGTTTTCTCAACTAGTCCAAAGTTTATTTAAATAATTAAAATCTAGTTCAAAAGGTTTATCTAAATGAATCATGCCAATACAATTCTTAAATTTTCTATTACCTTTTATGGTAGTCAATATGAAATATTCTATGTTTTTACACATGGTAGAGTAAACATGAATAATTAAGAGTTTATACAGTAAGGAGTATCTAGCAGAGAAACGAACACTATCCTTAGGCTTAAATATTTACTTTAAATATTACTATCGAAATAATATATTCTTTGTGTAGTAATTGTTGTTACCTTTTTCACTAACTTTCTTTGATCTTGTTCCTCTAGGCTTGGTGACGGGAACAAACTCCGGGCCCGGCTCTATGAGACATACAATATAAGCTAATCAAACGGAAAGCACGGGCTTGCCAACGTCTAAACCTAGAATTATCTGGTTACCCCACTTCAAGGAATAAAACTAAGAATATAAGTGGAACAAGAACAACTACAAAACTTCGAACTTACCACCCCGAACGCAATCTAAGTTTCGACGTTGTTCGCCCAAGTATAGCGTAGGAACTTAGCAATCTCGTACTCATACCCTTCCCGGTCAACTTGGCTCTGATACCAATAGAGGGCACAAACCGAGTCCCGTGAAGGAACCCTAAGAAAAATTGGGCAGAGTAACGGAAGGGAGCAAGTACAATTTGTCCAAACAATAATAAATTGGGATAACATATTAATAAAAGATGATTGACATTTTGACTCCATCACAGAGCCAAAATTTGAAAAGGAGGAGTCAAAATTATACCAATTAATTCAACCTCAAGATAGATAAATAAGTAAAAAATTAAAGAGGGTAGATTTCTTATAAACCATTCCCAAAATAGAAAATAAGAATTCTAACCCATAAAATACCCAAGTCCCACTACTAGACAAATTCAATATATAAAATATTATATTTGCATGATTCATTTGGATGAAACTTTTGGACTAGATTTTAATTATTTAAATAAACTTTGGACTAGTCCAGAAAACTCTATCAAAATGGTATATACCAAGATATTCTCTATCAGAAAGAATAACCTTTAGAAATAAATGGTTTAGTGATATGAGAAGGTTAAACTTTAATATAATGTTTTTTATATGATTTGAATACACAGGAAATTAGATGACCAAAATGAGTCGTTAGAAACATTTATAGAAAAATGGTTTACTACTAATAATAAGGTAGTTGAATCTAAAATTCCTCCTTTAGAAGAAATTATTCTACCTATTGACGTTAGAGTTATTACCGCCTCATCTTTTAAAATTGATATACTCGATACTAAAGGAGAGGTAAAAAATAAAAAATTTAATGGAATTCTGCAACAAAATAATTATACAAATCAACTACTTTATGTAGTTTCTAATAAAATTCTTCAAAACGGATACTACATCAATTTTTAAGAATAAACCAAGTCCTTCGTACAATGATAAAAATAAAACATAGAAACTCATCTAATATTTAAACTACAAGAATTTTCTAACGAGAATTTACCTAGGTTTCAAGAAAAGTTTGAAATTACAAATGATCTTATAGAAATTATTAATAAAAAACTAAAAACTAAATATGTTAATACCTTGTATGAAAATGATAGTAAAGACATTAATAAACTAATTTCTAATTATTCCACTAAAAACAATTACTATAAGAAACCCTCTTTTCCGGATATGTAATATGGAGAAAATGAGTTTCTATTATCATACTTTGCATTCGGGAATAGAAATAGCTGAATGAAATATTGATGAACTAGCGGAACATCAAATTTATGAAAAATTACATGAGATAGGAATAACCATTACGATTTATAAAATGAATATTTTATCAAATAAACAATCGGCCAATTTAATTACAACTAGATTTACCGGCACATTAGAAAATTTGTGGGATAATTGTCTCACAAAAGATAATAAGCATAGTATATTAAATACTACAACTATTAACCCAATTATTAAAGATGGATCTTCTGGGCAAACCATAGAGAATCAAGCCTTAGAAGGTGTTATTGTCACCTTAATTTATAATATAGTTAAACATTTTATTGGGGAACCTCAACTTTTTCAAGATAGAAGTCTAGAAATATTATCTAATTTTCCCCCCAAAATTAGACGATTTTAGATGGTATAAAGATATTTTTCTCAACAAAGTTATGATTAGAAAAGACTGTAATCACGATTATTTAAAAGAAAAATTTATTTGTGGTCTACCCAAGCTATTTACTGAAAAGATTAGAATAAAATTAAAAGATCGATTTGAAAGAAAAATTCTTTACAATCAATTAACCTATGGTGACGTCATAAGTTTTATAAATATTACTGACTTAAAATTATTTACTGATTAAAAATTAAGAATCAACAAAAAAGTGATAGTAAAAATCACAAAATTAACTAGGAAACTTTTGTCAAGACTTTTGTTATATTAAACCATCTGCCCTATCAAATGAGGCCTCTAAAAAAGAGAACAATAAAAATAAACATACACCATAGAAACATCGTCATTTCAAAAGAAGATTCAAAATGTCTAACCACCCTAGTAAAAGTACATTTTGAGGCAAATAACACCAAAAGGTGTTGAGGCGGTGGAAAAAAGGACATCAAGCCAAAGATTGCCCAGGCACTAATAAAGAAAGAGAATTAATATGTTACTTTTTGAAGAAGAATTTTAAAATGGATTATATTCTATTTTAGAAAATAATTTCTCCTCCGATAAATATCTTAGTGACAATAATCAGCTAAAGATGGCATATAGCTCTAAAGATAATAATCCATCAGACACTTGTTAATGTGCAAATGCAACTTGAACCTTTAAAAATCATTCCATAAAAGTCATTTGTATTAGTAATAAGGAAACATACCTTAATATGATAAATCATATTAAAAATCTTGATTTTCGGAAAAATGCCTAATTACCATAAGAAGTTTAGTCTTTGAAAAATAACTTGACAATAAAACTATTAAACCTTTTGATATGGCAAATGTTTTGAATAAATTTAAACAACAAATTTAATCCAAAATAAATTTACAAAATATTCTGGAAGAATTCTTACAAATAATAGAAAAAAACTAAAATTAAGCAGAAACTTAACACCTTAGAAGCTGACACAATTACTAAATTACCACATAATCAGGAACCAAAAAATGATGAATCTGAACCTCAAGAAATATCAAAAGAAGTGGAATTCCTCGCAGAATCTCTATCTATATTAAGAAATTTAATACCATTACGGTTATTAGACCGCAAGGCATCCATACAAAAATACTAGGTAAAAATCTTATGTTCCCCTACTTAAACTATATATTAAAGAAGGATAGTAAGTTCCAAAAAGATAAAAATACTTTTAAAATAAATCTATTTTCACATTGAAAAATTTATGCAAATATTAAACCTTTACCTATTCCAAGGTGTTGCCTAACCTTCTTTATAGCACTAGGAGTTAATCAATTTCAAAATAATGACTGCACCGAAGCTCAAAATATTTTTTTAAAATAAATTTGTGCAATTTCGAGATGGAATATTATACAACTTTTTTTTAAAAATAAAGTGAGGAAATCTCTCAAAATTTTTAATAAAAGAATTTTTCAGGCAAATAATGATGCCAGGAATAACACATTCCTGACGTTCAAACCCAAAGAAAATATGAAACGACCATTTTATGAAGAAGATCAAACAAAATCAAAAGATATAGTATATGTATTACCTCCAACCAAAACATATTATACCCTCACCACTAAAAAAACATATAACTACATCACACAAGCTACAACCACTTCATTCAGTTTTTCGGAAAAAGTTATCCTCCTCTATAAAAAAAAAAAATTCAATCCTAAGAAGGATAGTTAAGAGATGAAAAACGTAGAGATATTTCATCAAGATAATTTTAGGGCTACTCTCCAAAAAAAAAAGATAAGGTTACTCAAAATAAAAGACAATTTGAGTTTTGTTACAGGTATTGCCTATTCTGCGATTGATAAAAAATATGGAATTTATGAAATTTAGGACTTAATAAAGCCCTACTACACCAAAAAAAATTCTGTGAATTCGAAAGATCCCCTCAAGACCCGGAGGTATTATGAATTTATTTTAACATATGTTGACTCGTTAGACATTAAGAATATAGTTGAAGAAAGTAATCCATATAGTATACAATATTCAAAGATCACTATCAAAAGAATCTTGAGTCCGTTTGAATGGTTCGAAGATCATCTCCATACTATTCACTTATCAAAAGCTTATCGACCCCAAACATATAATTGATATGATTATAAAGCAGCCTGGTATACCTTTATTTTTATTAAACCAAATATCCACAATTGTTTTATAAAATATTCAGAAGAAATGAAGAACACAATAATTCCTCGATAGTTTTACGAATGGTGGAATCATTTTGGATGGCATAAACAGGTATTATAAACTCAACATCAATTACAGTTTGAGAAATATCAGGTAGAAAGACATATATCGACCTTATCACTAAATATTAAATTATACAAGTTCTTTATTGACAAAAGGATCTCTTATATAATTAGTTGGTACTTCTACATTCGTGAGTTTGAGAGGATCAAATATTTAAGCAAGACCATTAGAATTAAAGGATGGGCGCCAACTGTCTGCAAAGATAAGTTCGATTCAAGTTCATCACCTCAAAGGGATTATGACAAATCTAAAAAAAAAAGATTAAAAAGATTGCTCAAGGAAGGCTGGTTTATTTAACCTCAACCTTGATACAGAATCAAAATTTGAGTTATTAGATATTGTTGCCTCTCATGAAGAGCTTAGCAACAGAGATATGTTAGATCTACAGGGAATATCACAAAAGCATACCTTCTTAATTAAAAGAAAGTGACAACACTGTGATGATGAAGAATAAGGATATGTATCATCTTCAATAAAATAAAAGAAAGTGCCAAGCATATGTTATTATTTATTATGTCCACAAATAAGCAAATGGATGGACCCGGAAGGAATAAAGTCCAAAACCACAAAGTGACAAAGTGAACCCTGCATTAATAAAGCTACAAAGTGACGAAATGATCAAATAACAAGCTCTATATTTTGAAGATAACATTTCAGCAAAAGAAGATAAGCATGCATTAAAGGCTACATGTAAGTAGTTCCAACTACATTGAATCTATTCAAGACCACATACAATTATCATCAGTTATTTGTAATTTATAGTAGTTGTATGTAAAAAGAATAATGTGTATTAGTGTGTGCACAAATATAAAATAGGTATCATAATAAGTTAGATTGATCAGCACTTTTGAGACCTATTTAACGCTTTCAACTTGTTTCAGTAGAGGGCATTCAAAATCATACGACTTTGAAATCTTTCTACAATTCTCTTCCAATTTCCCATCTTTTCCAATTCCCCATCTTCCATGTTCTCTCTCACTTTCCCTAATAAATAAAAGTATTTTGTATGTACTTTCTCTCTACTTATTTTAAGAATTAATTTTATGTTTTACAATTCAAGTTTTGTTTAAAAGTTAGTCTTATTACTACTTTCTTGTTCCTATTTTCTTTAAGTTTTGTTTTAAGAATTTGCTTGTATTTGCTCCCTTCCATTACTCTGCCCAATTTACCTTAGGATTCCGTCCTGGAACTAGGTCCGTCCTCTCCAGTGGTATCAGAGCCATGTTGGCTGGGAAAAGCATGGGAAGGAGAGGCTAAGTCTTTACGCTGTCCTTGGGCAGAATTAAACATCTACCGACTCGGTAGAAATTAGCATATATTTGATGAAAGTAATCAAGATACTATGCAATAGTAAAAGTTCACTATCAAAAGAATCTTGAGTCCGTATGTATGTCTATAAGATCAACTACATATCTTTGTTCACCTATAAAAAGTTCATTGACCCAAAAAGTATAATTGATATGATTATAAAGCACCCCGGTATTACATTATTTTTGTTAGACCAAATACCCACACTTGGTTTATCAAATATTCAGAAGAAATGAAGAACTCGATAAATCCCCAAAGGTTTTACAAATGGTGGAATCAGTTAGGAGGGAATATACGGGTATTATCAACTCAATATCAATTACAGTTTGAGAAATTTCAAGTTGAAAGAAATATATCTACCTTATAAGAAAATATTAAATTATGCATGTTCTTTATTGCTAAAAGGATCTCGTAATTATTAGTTCGTCCTTCCACATTCGTGAATTTGAGAGAATCAAATATTTAAGCAAGACCATTAAAATTAAAGGATGGGCGCCAACTTTCCACAAAGATAAGTTAAAATCAATTTTATCACACCAAAGGGATTATGACAACTCCAAAGAAAGATTAAAAGGAACGATCAATGAAGCCTTATTTAACCTCAACACTGATACATAATCAATATTAGAGTTATTAGATAATGCTTCCTCCCATGAAGAGCTTATTAACTGAGATATGTTAGATCTACAGGGAGTAGCACAAGCATACCTTCTTAATTAAGAGAAAGTGCCAGCACACTTCGATGATGAAGAAATAAGGATATGAATTATCTTTAATAAAAAAAGCAAAGTGTCAAACATGTGTTATCATTTATTATGTCAACAATAAGCAAACATGTGGGCCCCGCAGGAATAAAGTCCAAAGCCACAAAGTGACAAAGTGGACCTGCAAGAAAAAAGACACAAAGTGACAAAAGGACAAAATAACTTACCTAATTTCCATAGAAGTTTAGTCTTTGAAAAACAACCTCACAATAAAACTATTAAACCTTTTATCTGACAAATGTTTTGAATAAATTTAAATAACCAATTAAACCCAAAATAAATTTACAAAATATTTTGGAAGAACTCTTAGAAATAAGAGATAATATAATAAAAATTAAGCAAAAACTCAACATCGTAGAAGCTGACACAATTAATAAATTACCACCTAATTAGGAACCGAATATTCGTTATCAGAGAGAATAACCTTTAGAAATTAATGGTTTTGTGATATGAGAAGGTTAAAATTTAATATAGAGTTTTCAAATGGGTTGAATACACAAGAAAATTACACGACCAAAATGAGTCTTTAGAAATACTTGTTGATAAATGGCATACTACTAATAATAAGGTAGTTGAATTTAAAATTCCTCCTTTAGAAGAAATTAGTCTACCCAGAAATGATAGAATTGTTGTTACCTTACCTTTTCAAATAAATATAATCAATACTAAAGAAAGTAAAACAAGTCCTTCCAACAAGGATAATATTCAAAATCTAGAAATTTATCCAATATTTAAACTACTAGAATTTTCTAATATTAAATTCCTAGGGTTTGAAGAAGTGTTTGAAATCATTAATAATCCTATTAATAAAAAACTAAAATCTGAATTAAAAATTACTAATCTGTTAGCCAAAAGAAATGATAATGATATTAATAAAATATTCTTTAATTATCCTACAGAAAATAATTATTTTTTTCGGATATACAATACGAAAAAATGAGAGTCTATCTCATATTTCGCATTTGGAAAAAGAATTAAATGAATGGAATAATGATGGATTGATATAGTATAAAAATTTTAATAAAATAGGAATATCTATTACGACATATGAAATGAAATATTTATAATATAAAGAATTACCTACTATAGTTACAACTGGATACCAGCATATTAAAGAATAAGTTTTAAAAAAATCCCTTATAAAAAATTAATCTATGATGATCTCATAAGTTTTATAAATATTTCTAGATCGAAAACAAGTATAAAACTTAAAAATCAATTAAAAAGGTCTAAACATCGTCGTTAAAATTATAACGATAAACACAAAGAACCCCAGTATATAAAAGATTAGTTAATAAAGACATTAATGTGTGTTGGAAATGTGGAAAACACGGATACCATGCAAAGGATAATCAAGCCCCTTATAAAAGAAAGGATACGATAAATAGGTTAGAACTATAAGATAATATTATAAATAAATTATACTCAATTCATAATAAAAACCAAACTAGTTCAAAAATAAATTATAGTATAGATAACAAACATAATATAAAGGATAATTCTAAACGTAATAATTCAACATATGGTGGATGTAAGGGTGCAGATTACAACTATCAAAACCTCATTGTTAATGTCATTAGCAGTAGTAATAAAGAAGTTTTCTTTGAAATAATTGAACATATCAAAGATCAAGATTGTAAGAAAAAATATTTGAGAGCATTAAAGGATATAATTCTTATTCAACAAATAAATAATCATATTGTAAACCCTTTAACATGACCAATAGAGAACAAAATTCTGAAACAACACTTCAAGATCTTCAAAAAGAATTAATACATGTAAAGAAAGAAATTAACACAATTACAAAAAAATTAATACTTAAGAAGATATATCCACCAAAAGTCAAAGTTTACAATCGGAATTAGAACCGTTATAAATAACTCTAAAAATAATTCAGGAGTCAATACTATTGCAGTAGTTAAAGCGCATAGCTATCTTATTCCCATTACTTTAGTTACTAATAAAAATTACTCTATCCAAACAATTGCTTTATTAGATAGTGTTACAGATCAAAATTGCATCAATGAACGAATTATCCCTACAAGTATCTGGAAAAAAGTACTCAACGATTATTCTCCGAAATAGAAGAAAGACTTAAAATAAATTATAAACTCGACAAAGGACATATACGTAAACGATGGAATTTATTTCATAAATGATTTTGTAATGACTAAAGACATAAATGAAGAAATAATTTTAGGCACTCCATATATAACACAACTAAAATTGTATACCACTATACTTGATGGAATTTACACCACTATCTTAGGAAAAAGGATTATCTTTCCACGTATAAATAGTATATCAAAAAGGGAAAGTGACCATACAAAATATAAAAATATATTTAGAATAAATTTACTTTCACAACAAATTAATTATTTAAAACAAGATATCAAGATAAAAAGAATTCAATCCTCTTTAAAAAGACCAGAAGTAGAAGCTAAAATTAAAGGCTTGCAAGATGAAATAGAATAAGAAGTTTGTTCTGATTTTCCTAATGCATTTTGGTAAAGGAAAATTCATATTGTTGAATTACCTTATATTAAGGGATTCGACAAAAAGATCATCCCCACTAACGCGAGACCCATTCAAATGAACGCTGATTAATGGAAAATTGTAAAATGGAAATTAATGACTTGATTGCTAAAAATATTATTAGATCATCCAAGTTACCTTGGAGTTGTTTGGCCTTTTATGTTAATAATAGTGCCAAAAAGGAAAGAGGTTCCCCAAGGCTATTTATTAATTATAAGCCCCTTAATAAGTTATTAAAATGGATTAGGTATCCCATACCTAACAAACATGATCTTCTTAAGAGAACTTACAAAGCTAATATTTATAGTAAGTTTGACATGAATCAACCTCCAATGTTTCTTTTGGACATTACGAATGGATTGTAATGTCTTTCGGACTAAAAAAATACTCCTTCTGAATTTTAAAATATCATGAATAATATATTTATTGAGTATAGTCATATTTCCATAGTTTACATAGACAACATATTAATATATTCCGAACATATTGATCAACACTTTAAACAACTCCACACCTTTTTAAATGTTGTAAATAAAAATGGCCACTAGTAGTAAGTGCTAAAAAGATTAAATTATTCTAGACTTCCATTACATTCCTTGACAATGATTTATATCAAGGGACCTATAATCCCATTTGTAAAGCCATAGAGTTCTCATCCAAATTCCCGGATGAACTAATGGATAAACACAACTCCAGATATTGTTTAGGAAGTCTCAATTATGTTGCTAACTTTACCCATAATATTAGACAGGATTTTTAATCCTCTGTATCAGCGCCTAAAAAGAATCCATATCCATGGGGATTAGACCACACAAGAGAAGTACAAAAATTAATACTTATAGTCCAAAAACTTCCATCTCTTGTGATACCACACCTAGAGACTCTTATGATAGTAGAAATAGATACCTAAGATATAAGGTATGGAGGCATACTTAAAGCACAAAAATTTCCATAGGATATACTGAACAATTAGTGAGATTCACCTTAGAAGTTTGGAATGATACTCAAAACAGTTATAGTACTATTGAAAAAGAAATTTTAGCTATAGTACTATGTATTACCAAATTTCAAGATGATTTAATAAATAACTATTTTTTATTAAGGGTCGACTGCAAGGCAGTCAAAGATGTTTTGAAAAAGGATGTTAAAAATCTTGTTTCTAAACAAATATTTATCAGATGGAAAGCTTATCATCCAGCTTTGATTTTTAATAGAATTTATAGAAGGAGAAAATAATTCCTTACCCGACTTTTATACATAGAATTTTTACACGAAAATAATGAGGCCATGAGTAGCGGGAATAAGGCCCCCGGGGATTCAACTACAACTATTCAAACCAGAAGATAGAATGTAAAAACCCTTCAAAGAGGGCGATAAAAAATTAGAGAATATATAGTCCTGGTAGAATTTCCAAACCTGCCAAAACTCAACTTCTCATCACTAAATAAATCATCATCAACAACTATTTTTGTCCAAACAAAAGATAGTTATGAAATGAAACCACCAAAAACATACGCACATGCATTAGTTCAAACTACCCCGACAAAAAATAAAGAAAAAGTTACTCATTCAGATAAAGAGGATTTTCCCATTATAGTTTAGCAGGTACTACCTATTATAGCTCTTGACAAATAATATGAATTATTTGGAGTGACCGACCTCCTTAAATAGTGTTACACTAATCGGAATTATGTGGAAACTGAGGATCCACTAAAAAACCAAAAGGTATTATTAGTTTATATTAAGAGTTACTGATTTAGTGAAGATTGAGCATAAATTAGAAGATAACAATGATCCAGATAGTATTAAATTTTCAAGATTTACAATTAAAAGAATTTTAAGTCCTGTTGAGTGGTTTGTGGATCATCTACATAGCCCTATTAAACTATCAACAACTTATCATCCCCAGACGTATAATTAGTATGATTACAACGCGGCTTGGTATAATTTTGTGTATCTCCAGCCAAATACCCATACTTGGTTCATTGCATATTCAAAGGGTAAAAAAATTGCAACGATCCCTCGATGGTTTTACGAATGGTGGATCCAGTTAATAATAAATATGTCACGACGTGAATCTAGACCCCAGACGAGACCGACGTTGTTGACCTCTCAGAGGTTGCAAACAATCCTACTTAAGTCATCCGTACTTTACATAGGTTACTTTTAGCGGAAAATTTGTTACTTTTTGTTGTTTAAACATACTTGCTAAACATTCTTAACATTTCATAATCGTTCATCATCAACTATCCAACATTAAGGGATAAGCAAGTGAAAGAAATAGTTCATTAAGTCTTAATTGTATAATTGCCACAATGGCAACAATACAAAGTCTGAATCAAAATAGGAAAGAAACTCTAGTGGAACATGCTCCACTAGCCCAATTCTAAAACTACGCTAGAATGTGAAACAGTAGCATCCTCGAAAGCATGAGGACCAACCAAACTACGGACGAATGCTGACGTCCAGATAGCTGCAACAATGATCCTGTAGCTCTATCGCCCGCCTGCACCTGCACCTAAAATAGTATAGATGTATAGGGTTAGAACACACTTGTAGTAAGTATGGGTATATGCAAGCACACACAAAGGACATGCATGAGAAAGAATAGCTCTTTCCTAACGACGTGATTTTTGGAAGTCAAGTCAATAGATTTGCAAAATTGAGATGAGGAAAGTTTGTGAACTTTTCAAATTGAGTTAGGAAGGTCATGCCATGAGAGTAACATGCATCATTATAAATATCGTATTGCACACTAAAGATAACATCTTTATATAGCACATATCATAGCACACAACATATAACAAATAGCTTTTTTCAAATCATTCATTCATATGCCATTAGACCTTGGAATCATGGACTTGACATTTACACTTTCCAAAATGAGGGCTCAACATATGGGACCTCAACTAGGGAGTCTTCATTAGCAAACATAGAGTCTACTTCATCCATTCATACGTACTTCATTTCATTTCATTCATAGGCCAGTGTGAACACCAACTATAACTAGGATGTAGTTTAAGACTTCCATCAGATTTGTTGTGCAATGATCAGTAGTTACCTAAGCTCTGTTACCTGAGTCTAGCTCACCTCTTGATTATCCTATCCTAACGCCTTCGATATCATTCATTTCTTTATATGCTTCATTTGAGGCTGGCGTCATTCATTCATTGGGAACTTTAACTTTAACCGACATAGATCATGTGAGCCTCATGAAATCCAGCGTCTCCCCTACACCAAAAAGAGGTGGAATCACTAGCCAAAGTGACTTAATAACATCCTAACGTAAATGGAAATTTAACCCCGCCAAATCCCTATATTAGCAGTATAGGTTCAAAGATTAGGAGATGTATGGAGACGCATACACGGCAAGACAGATAGTCTCATATCATGAGAGTTACGTGAACATTCGACCTTCCATAAAGAAGGCATCACCACTCATAGCTAGTCTATCGGTGCTCAGTTTGAAGTTCCATTACATTAAACTCATACGTCATGGAAGATGGCTTCTAGTATGAGGACAACATAGATTATTAGATGATTTCTCATCTCATCATTAATATTAAGTGTGCTAAACTCAATACTTTCATTAGAGTGTTCATAGAGACTAGTCTCGTCATTATCTTATACTCTTATTGGTGAGTACGTATTGATAACAGTTACTTAGTCTCATTTGAGATTGATCTAATGATATACATTAGCCTTATATCATGTTGTCACCACAATCTTCATTATTAGCACCTTTGCTTTTCATAGTTACTCACCTCTTATTACGTGAATGTTCATTTCATTATTAGCACCTTCACGTTTTTCTTTCTTTTTCAGTCACCTCAACATGGGAGGTCTTGGGTTCAATTCCCATTGGCCTCACTTATTTAATTTTCCCTTTTAAACCCCAAATTTCAATCTTATTATAGAGTACCCAAATCTGGAAAATTCCTGTCATTATTCAACTCAATTTTAGTAACATTGTTCATAAGTTTAGTTGACTAAAAGACGGTTATTTCAATCTACTATATTTCATGGTAATTAACATCACATTTTACACACATTTCACACATAAAATACACAAGAAATACATGATTTATACAACTCCAAAATAGTGGCTAAAGCCACTGCCCACGTGCACACACACACCAACTTTTCGATCACACTTTGAATATCGTTTTCATAATTTCCCTAACATAAACATTCTCACATTTAAAATAAATGCATCATTCATGCCTAAATATAACAGCACAACATACCCATCCTACGAATTCGTTTGGGAGCTAAGGCCAAGGACATACAAAGGGGAACAACCTTAGTTTTCAAGACCTTGAGAATCGTTTGAAGGAAAATACTCTTGGAGAAAGAATTTCAGGAGAGAAACCCATACCTTTTGATGTTGTTCAAGTGTCAAGTTGCTGCCCAATTATCCTCAACCTACACACAACTCGACGAACAACCTCTCTTTGCCTTGACGTTATTGATTACCTTGCTTTTCTTATAACTTTTCTTGTGTTTTTCAAGTGTGAAGAACAATTGTTACTAAACTGTTCTTGAGCTTTCTTGTTAGTCAGAGCGTGAGAGAATGCGAGTTGTGAGACGTGAAAGAAAGTTGAGAAACGTGAGGGAGAGAGTTATTAAGATTAGGAGACTAAATTCAAGACTTAGTCCAAATAGGATTTAATTAAATTAATACCAAAATAAGATTTATTTCAATTAATACGTTAAAGGACCATTTTACCCTTAATGAATAGATTACTTGATGATTACTTCATCAATTCCTTGCTCCTAGTGGGGCTCGAACCCGAGTGGCACACAATTTGCGAAATGGATTACTCCGAGTCGCCCCATCCAAATTTCTCTTTAAATTAAATTAGTTAATTAATTTATTAATTCCTCAGGGTAATTACAATATTACTGTTGGCCTTAAAAAGACCATATACCCCTGGACCCTCAAAACTTAAAATTTCATCTTTTAAGTCCGGTAAAGACTCCTTAGATTAAATATTCATTTTCGCGAGCCGTACTTGGTTGGTTCCAAACTTTCCAAGCTCAACTAACTTCCCAAGTTAGTTGACTTGATTGTAGTAAGGGTTCTGAGTTCTGGTTCTACACGTATAATTCCGTGTGAACCTTGGTTTAATCACAAGCATTCTTGATAACCTATGTCTTGATACGATTCATTTTTTAGGGTTGATACATTATCCCCCCGTTAGGAACATTCAACCCCAAATGACACTACCACTTCTCATCGTAATGCCAGTCAGATCATAATAAAATCAATATGCACAGTCAATTAATACCAACAAAATACGGATAGATAAGGAAACATAGGCTTAAGAGTAGGAAGTCTAACCTCAAGAGCTGAAAAGATGAGGGTAGTGGGATCTCATGTCGTCCTCATCTTCCCACGTAGTACCCACAACAAGATAATTTCTCCACAATACCTTCACTGTGTAAATCTCCTTGTTCCTTAGCCGCTTGACCTGTCTGTCTAGGATCTCTACAGGTACCTCCTCAAAAGACAAGTCTTCACCAAGCCCCAAACCTTCAACAGGTAGGATTGATGCTGGATCACCTAGGCACTTTTTTAACATAGAGAAATGAAACAGTGGATGAACAGAAGCTATCTCTGCAGGCAATACTAACTCATAGGCCACCTCACCCACACGCTGTAGAATTTCATTTGACCAAACATACCTTAGACTTAGCTTCCCTTTTATACCAAATCTCATCACCCCTTTCATAGGTGATATTTTCAAGTAAACCTGGTCACCAACATAAAACTGTAAGGGCCATTTTCTGTTATCAGCATATGGCTTCTGCCGACAGTAAGCAGTAGTCAACTTGTCCCTTATCACTCTGACCTTCTCTAAGGCCTCATGAATGATCTCCTGACCCAAAATGGATGACTCTCCAACCTCGAACGACCCAACTGAAGACTACACCTCCTACCATGTAGTACCACAAACGGTGCCATCTCAATGCTGGAGTTTGGCTATTATTATACGAGAACTCTATCAAAGGCAGATGGTCATCCTAGTTACCTTTGAAGTCGATTACACACTCTCTCAACATGTCCTCCAATGTCTGAATGGTGCGCTCTTCCTGCTCATTTGTCTGAGGGTGAAAGGCAGTGCTAAGCTTCAGCTGGGTGCCCAAACTTTTAGAAAGATCTCCAGAAATGTGAATTAAACTAAGCTCCTCTATCTGAAATAATAGACAAAAGAATCCCATCCCATCTCACAATCTCATCAATGTAGAGTCTCGCATAATCCTCGACTCTGTAAGTAGACTTCACAGGGATAAACTGGACAAACTTAGTCAATATGTCCACAATAACCCATATGGAGTCATGCTTCCTGCTAGTCCTCAGAAGACAAACCATGAAGTCCATATTAATGGCCTCCCACTACCAATCCGGAATCTCAATAATTTGAGTCAAACCGCCAGGATTAAATGCTCTACCTTGACTTGCTGACAGTTAGGACACTTGGCTACATATTCTGCAATGTTCTGCTTCATGCCATCCCCCCAATAAATCTACTTAAGATCATAGTACATCTTGGTGGAACCTGAATGTATGGAATATCTGGAACCATAATCCTCTGCAACGATCCTGGTCCGCAAATCATCCACATCTGCTGCACAGCTTGTCTTGATACATAAGTATTCCATCACCTCCCAAAGCGAAAGACGGATTCATCTTCATCAGCACTAAGTCGTTCAGCTCCATAAACACATGATCAAGATGCTGACCCAGCTTGACTTCAATTACCAAGGATGATTCAGAATTAGGATGAACTGAAACATCCCTACTAGTGGAGTCAACCAACGACACATCCAGTCTGTCCAGTTTGTGTACATTTTTCACTAGCTCCTTCTTCTCATGTTCAACGTGGGTTGTACTTCCCATGCTCAGCCTGCTTAAAGCATTAGCTATAACATTAGCCTTACCTTAATGGTAGTGCAGATTTATGTCATAATCCTTCGATAGCTACAACCATCTCCGCTGACGTAGATTCAACTACCTCTGTGTGAACACGTATTGGAGACTCTTATGGTCTGTGAACACATCCACAATCACTCCATACAGATAGTTCCTCCATAGCTTCAGTGCAAATACCACAATTGCCAACTCCAGGTCATGAGTGGGATAATTTTTCACATTAACCTTGAGATATCTGGAAGCATAGGCTATTACCTTACCATCCTGCATAAGAAAACAACCCAAACAAGCTCTAGATGCATCACAATAAACCGTGTAATTTTTTTCACACTTAGGCAGCATACGCACCGTGGCTGAAGTGAGTCTGTCCTTGAGCTCCTAGAAACTCTTCTCACAATTCTCCGTCCATTCAAACATGGCTTTGTTCTTCATCAAAATTGTCAGTGGGGAAGCAATGGAAGAAAATCCTTCCACAAACCTGCGGTAGTAACCAGCCAATCCTAGAAAGCTATGGATGTCAGCGGGAGTAAGGGGATTTTAACAGTTCTTAACAGCTTTAGTCTTCCTGGGGTCCACCTCTACACCTTGATGTGACACAACATGACCCAGGAATTTCACTTATCTCAGCCAGAATTCAAACTTGCTGAATTTGGCATACAATTAATGTCGTCTAAGTACCTGCAACGTTAGTCTGAAATGTTGTTCATGCTCTTCCGTGGTCTTATAGTAGATGAGAATATCATCAATGAAAACTATGACAAAAGAGTCAAGGTATTCGCGGAAGTCCTTGTTCATGAGATCAATAAATGCAGCAGGTTCCTTCGTGAGACCAAATAACATGACTAGAAACTCATTGTTACCATAGCGGGTACGAAAGGTTGTCTTTGGGATATCTCCATCTCTACCCTAAGCTGATGATAGCGTGAACGAAAATCAACCTTAGAGAAGAAACTAGACCCTTGAAGCTGATTGAACAAATCATATATTCTGGGGAGTGGATATTTTTTGATAGTGACTTTGTTGAGCTGACGATAATTGATACACATTCTAAGGGTCCCATCTTTGTTCTTTACAAACAACACTAGAGCGCCCCAAGGGGAAATGCTCGGCTGAATGAGACCCTTATCAGTGAGATGTTTTAACTGCAACTTCAACTCTTTGAGTTCTGCTGGAGCGGTTCGATAAGGAGGAATTGAGATGGTTTAGTATCGGGTTATAAGTCAATACAAAAGTCGATCTCTCGAAGGGGAGGGATTCCAGTCAAATCTTCACGAAACACATCTAGGAACTTATTCACTACAAGCATTGAGTCTATGGAAGGAATGTCATGATCTAAATCATTAACACCAACAATATGACATAGTAACCCCTTGGACATCATTTTGTTGGCCTTAAGATTTGAAATCAAGGGATTCGGACGACTCGAATTGTACCTCTCCCATACTAACTCTTCATCATTAGGGAAGCAAAATTAACCACTCTATTATAGAAGTGCAAGCAAGCATAACAACTGTGAAACCAATCCATGCCAAGAATAATATCAAAATCATGCATCGGTAACTTAATAAAAATTTGCACACATTGTTTTACCACTTACAGCTATTGGGAAATCCTTGCATACCCTATCAGTTCTTACATTTTCTCCTAAAGGTGTACTAACCACTATATGATCATGCAGAAATTCATGTAATACTTCAAAAGTAAGGGAAAGCAGAGGAGTTACAAAGGAAAGCGTAGGCCCTTGATCAAGTAAAGCATAAGCAGAAGTTGAGAATACTTGCAGCATACCTGTAATCACATCAACGGACATCTCCTACTCCTCCCTAACCATCAGGGCATATATTCTATTCCTCTTGGGGGCTCGGCTACTGCTGCACCCTGTGGATTAGGCCTAGGCTGAGCATTACCTCCAGCCTGACCTCTTTTCTGTGTACAGTCTTTGACCATCTGTCCACTCTTACCACAACCGAAGTAGGCATTTGTGCCGTGTCTACACTCTCCACTGTGAGATCGGCCACACCTAGAAAAATTCTTCTTAGGATGCTGCATCTCAACTCCATTTCTCTTCTTGTGCTCAGGTGTTCCCCCTGTAGGTTTAGCACCCCTCTGAGGATTTGAATTGCCAGAACTTTGTTGCCCCTTTTTGAACTTGGCTGCTCACAGAAGCCAAAGTTATTTTTGTGGCCTCCATGACTGGGACCTGCCTGATCTTGAGGTGTACGCCTCCTAACATCCCGAACACCTCTCTTTCGATGGCTGTCCTGTACCTGCTGGACATGCACCATAAACCTTGAAAGATCCATATTATCATAGAGCATCGCAGATCGACACTCCTCCTCCAAGTCTCCATTGATTCCAGTGAGGAACCTTCTCATCTAATCCGTGTTGTTAGAAACCAGGCAAGTGGCATACCTTGATAGCTTAACAAACTTCAGGGAATACTCCATGACTGTCATAGAGCCTTGCTTAAGGTTAATGAACTCTTTAACCTTGGCCTCCCTCATCTCTCTGGGGAAGAATCTCTCCAGAAATGTTGTTTTGAGCAGATCCCATGTGACTGGCACTCCACCTAAGAGACGACTATCTTGCCACATCTTTCATCATGTATGTGCAACATCCTCGAGATGATAGGAAGTTAGCTCAACCTTCTCAATATCACTGGACCCATAGACACCAAGATCTTATGCACCTCATCTACAAACTCTTGAGTATCCTTCAATGTCTTAGCTCTTGTGAATATATGAGGACTCATCCTCGTGAAATCTCAAAGTTTTTCAGCCATGTTGCGAACTAGTGGGTTCTCTCGCTGAACATCCTGCCAGTTGAATTGGGCAGTCATAGCATGAGCCTGCATCTGGATGGCATGTGCCATCTGGGCCAAATATTCTCTCACCTCAGCATCAGTCAACCCAACTAAGTTAACCAGCATGGCCACTCCTCAGCTGGGGCCTAGGGTGGAACTTCATTACCCCAGCAGCTGCTCCTCCTCTCCTCTTACCAATATCCCTCCTAGTGTTCATTCTCTAAAAACAACAAGGATTGATGTTAGACACGCTCATAACACCAAGGACTCATACATTAGGAAAAGCATGATAAAATCAGAAGAAGGAAAATTTTCCTCTGTATCATGTAGTTTCTAATTCAGAATAGTGGTACACTTCACTAGAATGACTTAGACTCTACTGAATGTGGTTAATGTGAACTTACTCTTTTCGTAATTTAACCTAGTGCTCTACTACCAACTTTGTCACAACTGGAATCTAGACCCCAGACAAGACTTGCGTCGTTGACCTCTCAAAGGTCGCAAATAAGCCTACTTACATCATCCTTTCTTTACATAAGTTAATTTTAGCAGAAAATTTGAAACTTTTGGTTCTTTATACATACTTTCTAAACATTCTTAACATGTCATAATCGTTCATCATCAACCATCTAACATTAAAGAGATAAACAACTGAAAGAAATAGTTGATTAAGTCTGAATTATATAATTGTCAAAATGGTACCAATACAAAGTCTGAAACAAAACAGGAAAGAATAACTAGTGGAACATTCTCCACTAGCTCAACTCTAAAACTACGCTAGAATGTGAAACAGTAGCATCCCCCAAAGCATGAGGACCTACCAAACTCCGGATGAATGCTGACGTCCAAATAGCTCCAACAATGATCATGTAGCTTTATCGCCCACCTGTGCCTACACCTGAAATAGTATTATTATATAGGGTTCGTACACACTTGTAGTAAGTATGGGTATATGCAAGCATACACCAAAGACATGCATGAGAAAGAATAGATCTTTCCTAACGACATGATTTTTGGATGTCAAGTCAGTAGACTTGCCAAATTGATATTATAAAAGTTAGTCAACTTTCCAAATTGAGTTAAAAAGGTCATGCCATGAGAGTAACATGCATAACTATAAATATCGTATTGCACACAACACATAACATCTTCATATCAGACATATCTAGCACATAACATATAACACATAGCTTCTTTCTTATCATTCATTCATATGCCATGAGACCTTAGAATAATGGAGTTGAGATTAAGACTTCCAAAATGAGGGTTCAACATATGGGACCTCAACTAGGGAGTCTTCATTATCAAACACAGAGTCTGCTTCATCCATTCATATGTACTTCATTTCATTTCGTTAATAGGACAATGTAAGCACCAGCTATACCTAGGTGTAGTTTAAAACTTTCATCGGGTTTGTTATGCAATGATCATGAATAACCTAATGTCATTACCTGAGTCTATCTCACCTCTTGATTATCCTATCCTAACACCTTTCGTATCATTCATTTCTTTATATACTTCATTTGAGACTGGACTCATTTATTCATTGGGAACTTTAACTTTAACCGACAAACACCGTGTGAGCATCATGAAATCCAACGTCTGCCCCACACCAAAAGTAGGTGGAACAACTGGACAAAGTGATTCAAAGACTAGGAGATGTATGATGACCCATACCCAGCAAGCCAGACAATCTCATCTCATTAGAGTTACGTGAATATTCGCCTTTCGCGAAAGAAGGCATCACTGCTCATAGCTAGCCTATCGGTGCTCAGTATAAAGTTCCATAACATTAAACTCATACGTCATGGAAGCTGGCTTCTAGTATGAGGAAAGCATAGCTCATTAGATAATTTCTCATCTCATCATTCGCATTAAGTGTGCTAAACTCAATACTTTCATTAAAGTAGTCATAGAGACTAGTCTCTTCATTATCTTACACTCTCATTGGTGAGTACGTATTGGTAACATTTACTTAGTCTCATTTGAGATTGCTCTAATCATATACATTATCCCATATCATGATGTCACCACATTCTTAATTATTATCACCTTTGCTTTTCATAGTTACTCACGTCTTATTACGTGAATGTTCATTTTATCATTTCATAGTTCATCTCATCATATGCCAATGCACTTGGCCATTTAGTGTATCTTACAGTCATACTTAACCATCCTAGGGTTCATCATTTCATTACGCACATCATAGGTTAACTTACTTTTGAACGTATGTTAGAATTATGTGTTTATACATACAAGCCATATGGCTTCATTCATAGTTCGTTAAGTCATTCTGACTTTCCTAAGATTATGTAGTACAAGACTTAAGTATCTTTTATATATGTTAGGATCTTGATTTTTTATCTAAGTAGATGGCATTATTATTGGATGTTTTACTCTCGTATTACTTATGTATCAATACGGATGTTTGAGCAAGGGAACCCAAATATTGAATCACTTGGATATCATTTATATTTTTCATTGATTTTATTTCTAATATTCATAACATTAGAACTCTAAATAAAATCTCAACATTAACATTGAAGGATAGATTTTCTATTTAATTTTACTCTTAATTTAGCCGAAGGGTTGTGGGTTCGAACCCCCACAATCTCTTTTTATTTTTCATTTATAATATATTGCTCATTTTCTCCCAAACCAAGAGGTTGTGGGTTCAAACTCCCACAACCTCTTTGATTTTTCTTTTGATTTCATTGTGGAGGCTGTGAGGTGGTGGGTTCGAACCCCCACAACCTCTCTATCTTTTTTTTTTATTTAAATTGGGCGAGTGACAGTGAGGTTGTGGGATCCAACCCCCACAGCCTTACCTCATTTCCTAATTAATTTCTCTTCTTCCTTCAGCCTAGAGGTCGTGGGTTCGATTCCCATGCCTCATATTTTCTTTTGCACGTACCAGGAAGTCGTGGGTTCGAATCCCACGCCTCCCATTTATTTGTTTTATTAATTTTATCCTCCTTCTCCCCACATATCGCGAGTTCGATTCCCCCTAGTCCCCATTTTTTTTGCCACGCGAAACCAGTAGCTAATGGGTTTGATTCCCGTTAGCTCCTTCACATTTTTCTTTCTTTTTCAGACATCTCAGCATGTGAGGTCTTGGGTTCAATTACCATTGACCTCACTTAGTTAATTTTCCCTTTTAAAACCTAGATTTCAACCTTATTATAGAGTACCCAAATCTGGAAAAAAATTCCTGTCATTATTCAACACATTTTTAGTCACATTGTTCATAAGTTTAGTTGGCTAAAAGATCGTTATTTCAATCCACTATACTTAAGGTAATGAAGATCACATTGTACACACATTGCACACATATAATATACAAGAAATATATGATTTATCCAGCCCCAAAACAGTGGCCAAAGCCACTGCCCACGTGCACACACACACACACCAACTTTTCGATCACACTTTGAATATCATTTTCGTAATTTCCCTCATATAAACATGTTCACATTTAATATAAATACATCATTCATGCCTAAATCTATAGCAAAACATAGTAATCCTATGAATTCGTTTGGGAGCTAAGGACAAGCACATACAAAGGGGAACAACCTTAGTTTTCAAGACCTTGAGAATCGTTCGAAGGAAAATATTCTTGGAGAAATAATTGAAGGATAGAAACCCATACCTTTTGATGTTTTTAAAGTCTGAAGCTGCTGCCCAGAAACTCCTCCAAACCACGCTCAATTCTCCTCAACGTACACACCACTCGACGAACAACCTCCCTTTGCCTTGACAATTTTGATTACCTTGCTTTTCTTAAAACTTTTCTTGTGTTTTTCAAGTGTGAAGAACAATTGTTACTAATCTGTTCTTGAGCTTTCTTGTTAGTTAGAGCGTGAGAGAATGAGAGTCGAGAGACGTGAAAAAAAGTTGAGAAACTTGAGGGAGAGTGTTATTAGGATAAGGAGACTAAATTCAAGACTTATTCAAAATAGGATGTAATTAAATTAACACCAAAATCTTATTTATTTTAATTAATATGTGAAAGGACCATTTTACCCATAATGAATAGATTAATTGATGATTAAATCATCAATTCCTTTCTCCTAGTGGGGCTCAAACCCGAGTGGCACCCTATTTGCGAAATTGGTCACCCCGGGTGGCCCCAATCCGAATTGATCCTTTAATTAAATTAATTAACTAATTTATTAATTCCTCAGGGTAATTAAAATATTACCCTCGGCCCAGAAAAGAATATTTTACCCCAGGACCCTTAAAACATAAAATTTCCTCTTTTAAGCCCGATAAAGACTCCTTTTATTAACTCTTCGTTTTTGCGAGCATTACTTGGTTGGTTCCAACCTTTCATAGCTCAATTAACTTTCCAAGTTAGTTGACTTTGTCATAGTAAGGGTTTTGAGGTCTGGTTATATGTGTATCAATCCGTGTGAACCTTTGTTTAATCGCTAGCATTCTTAACACCCTAATTCTTGATCCTATTCATTTTTAGGGTTGTTACAAAATATACAGGTGTTATCACCACAATTTTTAATGCAAGTTTGTGAAATTCCAGGTAGAGTAAAATATCTCTACACTTTCGGAAAATATTAAATTGTGTAAGTTCTTTATTTCCAAAACGATATGTTATATTAATAGTTGGTCTTTTGATATTCATGAGATTGAAAGGATTAAGTATCTAAGGAAGACTATCAAGATTAAAGGATGGACTTTGAAAGGTCATGATATAGGTTAGTTATCGGCTCTTCAATACGAAGGAAATTCTGAATTTTCAAAAGAAGAATTAAAAAAAAGGCTCAAAGAAGCCTTATCAAGTCTTCACAAAACTATCAATCATGAAAAGATAATAGAATTATTAGACATTGCATCCTTAGATACCAATGAAAAAAATAATGAATATATGTATCATCTTCAATAAAGACAATTAAGTGTCAAGCTTATGTTAACATTTATTATGTCAACAAATAAGCAAATAGGTGGACCTAGTAGGAATAAGGTCAAAAGCTACATAGTGACAAAATGACCAAGTAACAAGATATATGTTTTGAAGATAAACTTCAAGCAAAAAAAGATAAACATGCAGTGAAGGCTACATATAAGTAGTTCAAGCTACATGGAATCTATCTCAAGCCACGTATATTTATCATCAGATATTTGTAATAGGTAGTAATTATGTGTAAGATGAATAATGTATATTAGTAAATGCACATATGTACAATATAAAGCATAATAAGATAGATTATTCAGCACTTTTGAGGCCTATTTAAGGCTTTCAACTTGAATCAGTACAGGGCATTAATAATCTCACCGACTATGAAAAACCTCTCTACTATTCTCTCCATTTCACCATATTTTCTATCTCCCATCTTCCATGTTCTCTCCCCTTTCCCTACATCAATAAAATGTTTTATAAGTACATATTTTCTCTACTTATTTCAATATTATGTTTTATGTTTTTAGAATTTAAAAGGTTTTCATTTAATGCCTTCTTGTTCTTATATTTTCTCCCATCCGTTACTCTGCCCAATTTCACTAAAGATTCCATCCTGAAACTCGGTCCATCCCCTCCATTGGTATCGGAGCCCTTTGATATGACAAGTGTTTTAAATATATTTAAGCAACCAATTAAATTTGAAATAACTCTACAAAGTTTTCAGACTAAATTATTACAAATAAAATATGAAATTAAGAACAGACTCAACACTCTAGAAGTTGAATATTTTAATAATAATATATTAAATAATCCACCATCTAAGCAAGAACCGGAAGAATATAAATCTGAACAAGGAGAAACATCAAAAGATATAGAGTCTCTCGTAGAACCTCTATCGAAATTAAGAATTAATTAATTACATTCATTCTACTACAAAGCTACCACATACCCATCACATAAATCATTGATAAAAATTATGTCATTCATAAAATTGCATTATTTGATACAGGAGCAGATTAAAACTGCATTATTGAAGGATTAATTCCACATTAATATCTTGATAAAGGCACTAAAATTATTCTCCGCAATTGGGGAAAATCATACAATTAATTACAAACTCTGAATGCTTATATATGCAATAATGAAATTGGTTTCCTAAATGATTTCATGAGAATAAAAGATAAAAATGAAGAAATTATACTAGGTATTTCGTTCATCACCTAAATGAAGTCTTATACCTCACAATTAGATGGCATCCATATCAAAGTACTAGGGAAAATCTTATCTTCTCCTATCGAAATACTATGTCAAAAGATGAAAGTAATTTCACAAAGAATTGAAATATATTCAAATAAATTCACTTTTACATCATGAAATTTTACAATAAAGGTTATTAAATCTTCTCTTCCTCCTAGAATTTTTTTTGTAAAACTAGGAGTTACCTTCTTTGAACTTCAACGAAGCCATACATTGTCTATAAAAATTATATATTTTGTCATCAATTTTGAAATAAAGATAACTTTGCAAAAAAAAATTTAGAAGAATTCTTCATGGAATTAATAACACAAATAATAATAAAAAATGAAAAATCATTTTTATACTTCTTCGGCTAGTCACTAGATGAAGATTGTTAAAATTGTACAAACAAGTCAAAAATTGCTCCGAATGAGAAGCAATAGCGGTTAACAGTGTTATAGGTTATAGGTCAGCAAGTGTTATAGGTACTATCAAGACAGACCGAGTTTCGAAACAGAATACTAAATACATTTGGGCGGAGTAACAAGAGGGAGCAAAACACATAAAGAAAACATGAAAGAGAAGAACACGAAAATACTAGTAAAACATTAAATTTTAAAACATGAAAATAAATACTAAATTTAAATAGAGAGGAAGTATGTACTTACAAACTCTTTATTAATTTAGGGAAAGATAGAACATGGATGGGAATTATGGAAAATTGGGAGAAAGTGTAGAGAGGTTTCAAAGTCCGTAAGGTTTTGAATGCCCTCCTCAAGTGGTACAAGTTGAAAGACTTAAATAGGCCTCAAAAGTGTTGATTAATCTATCTTATTATGAAATCTATTTTACATGTGTTCATACACTAATACACATAATTCTTGTTACAAGTAACTACTACCTATTACGAATAACTGATGATAAATATACGTGGCTTGAGATAGATGTCGCGTAGATGGATCAACTTACATGTAGCCTTCAATGCTTGTTTATCTTCTTTTGCTTAAATTTTATCTTCAAAACATATATATTTTTACTTAGTCCTTTTGTCACTTTGTAGCTATTGACTTTATTCCATCGTGGTCCACCTGTTTGCTTATTTGTTGAAATAATAAATGTTAACATAAGCATGACACTTTCTTGTCTTTATTGTCTAAGGATGTTGTGTCCAATAATTCCAATGTGTTTTAATGATTGGTAGTTTTGCCGAGACTTGATAAGTCTTCTTCGAGCCTTCTTTAAATTCTTCTTTTGAAAATTCGGATTTCATTCAAGATGAAGAGCCGATAACTAACCTGTCATCGTGATCTTTTGGAGTCCATCCTTTAATCTTGATAGTCTTTATTACATACTTGATCCTTTCAATTTCAAGAATATCAAAGGACCAACTAAAAATATAACATATCCTTTTGGAAATAAAGAACTTACACCATTTAATATTTTTCGGGAGTGTAGAGATATTTTGCTCTACCGAGAATATCTCAAACTGCATTAAAAATTGTCGTTATAATACCTTTTTATTTCCTTCGAACTGCCTCCACCATTCGTAAAACCACCGAGAGACTGTTGCACTTTTTATATACTCTGAATATTTAACGAATCAAGTATGGTTATTTGGCCAAAGATACATAGAATTATACCAAGCCGCCTGATATGCTCAAATTTACTTCTCGAAAATAAGTATAAGTGGTCGAATAAAGTAAAGAATCCAACTACGAGGTTGGTTTCGATCCCACGAGGAAACTAATTTAGACTTAACTTTAACCTATTATTACTTCTATTTAGTCAAGTGCTTTCCAAGAAAAAAGTAACAAAAAAGGGGGGTTTTAAGCAATAAATGTAATAAGCTATTTCAAAGAAAATAAGTAACAGGTTCAAAGTTTTGATTTTTATCAAGTAATGAGAGTAACTAGGGCTTAAGTGTTCTCCACATGTTCATAATACGATGATTCTAGTTATAACACTCCTTCCCTAGTATCTTACATGCAAAGTGGTAAGTTATGTACCCCTAATTCCTTAGTCTGACAACTTGGAAATTGCACTCCGCACGTTTGTCCGGCTACGTGTGTAAGCTTTACTAAACCTTACCTTTAACTCATATTAAGTATCATAATAGGTGCTTTGTTTAGTTGTTACTTCACACTAACCGACATTAGCATATTAGATAGTATATACTAAATCTTCGTTGATAACTCTTTTCTTATTATCTACCTACTTGGTACGAACAATAACATAAGAAGGCTTCTAAACGCGTTCACTCGTTAAAAAAGACTCAATCGAAAGAATTATCATACAATGCAAGACCTATTCGGAATTGGTTTATTTTAGCTAGGTTTTTTACGCTGTTATTTTTCCCAATAGTATCCCACAATCCTAGTTATGGAGTTCAGTTATCCATGTTAATAATTACACAATTCATATTAATTAGAAAAGAATTCATGCACTTACTTTGATAAGATTGAAGAAATTCCATTAATAAAAAAAACTTGCAACAAACGATTCTGGAAAACAAAGTAATTTTCACAAAATCCAAAAATTCAACACTTAAAACAATAAAACTAGAAAATATCAAAGAGTCTAAGCCCAAAAATGAGGTTTTTACAAGTATTTATAATAAGAGAGTCCTAACAAAAGAGGAAAATCTATTTAAGAAAAATCTGCCCAAAAAACGCGTCTGAGTCGGCAAGTGGACCGATGGACCGTCGAGGTCATGACGGACCGTCGAGCCCCTCCGTCGTTGCATATTTAATTTCTTTTTCTGCTGCTTTCTTCACTAAATTTTTGTTAACATTGAACGTCATGGATGACAGTCAACTGCGTGCACGACGGTCCGTCAATGGCTTTCGTTCTTTCATTCTTAGAATCTTTTGTATATGGGTACTGGGCTATGATGGTCCGTGGAGAGCCACCGTAGCCCCACACTTAGTCAGAATTCCCGAACTTCCTTTAGCTGCCTTTTTCACCGTATAACGGTTGCCACCTATGGACCGTCGAGGTCATGACGGACCGTCAATGGCTTTGTAGGTCTTCACTTCTTCAATTTTCAGTATAATTCTCCTACGTTCCCTTCTGTACCGATTTTCCTGCAAACAAGAGACAACTAACATAAAAACCAATACAAAAAGGCCTTGACACACACTACCTTAGGAAAAAAACATTCAAAGTACCGTTAAAACCACGGTACAAGAAAGAGCACGAGATAAAGGGAAGGTAAAAGAAAGACTAGATGTATGGAAAGCGATAGTAAGGAGGGGGTGAGTGAGAGTCGGTGGGGCCAGAGGAATGCCTGATGGGTCTATGACGGTAGATGTGCGGAGTTGATGGGTAATGGGGGAGGAGGGGAGGTGAATGTGAATTTAGGTTGGGAGGGTGATAGTTCATGCGGGGAGGTGGACCTCTATTCCCCCCCCTCCTTTTAAATTTGTTGTTGTCCCTCAGAAAACCCTATGACTCACCGCAAATCTTTGTAGCAAGAGTATCCTTATTTTATCTGTTGCATCATCTGGGATATCAATCCCAATTATTTTAAATTGATTTATGCAGCTTATCACTATTAGGCTTGAATCATGTGGATCAACAATGACAGAGAGTCACCACACACTGGACACAGGCTCCCCATCCTCTTTTATCTCCTCAACTCAGGTACCAATTTTCTAGTATTGCAACTAGTGCCCCACATTAAAACAACATATAATGATTTCATTTTTAGTAAAAGGATTATTTTTCAACACTCACTCTCATAACAACTGCTCACCTTATTTATACTTGTTGCCATAGGCTTTCCCTTATTTTCACTATTTTAAGTTTACCATAGTGCACTCTTAGGATCACAATAGGACATTCATAGCTTGTAATTTAGGCTCAGGTTTAGGTACGGTACATTTGGATATTTTTGAGTGACTTTTTTCCCTCCTTGGCATAACGGCTATGTGTCCTACCTTTTTATCGTTCTATTACGCCTTTTTTCTCAATCTTCTTTCAACTTGATATTTTCCCTTCTTTTTTCTTTTTGTGTAAGTGACTCTTCTCTTTTCTTTTATTTTAAAATTTTAAAATTTTTTTCACTTTGCTTTCAACTTTTCTTGAGTCTATTTTCTTTTGTTCTTTCTCTCTCTTTATTCTTTCAACCCACTTCCCCGAGTATTCCTGATAATATCTATCCTCAACTCACGGCTTTCCCATGAGTCAAGGTACACCATACCCAAAGTTGGGTCAGGGACACGACAAGGTTTTTTTCTGCATTAGCACCCTCAACTTATGCTTTTAGAATAAGCTGAGGTGCACATGTCCAAGGAGGGACCAGGGCAACACATTTTTCCCAGAAAAGATCAGTTGGGGTGACAAATAAAGGTCTATTTTAAGCTTAAATCACTTTGATCAAAAAGGGATTAATTTCATTCGCTTTTATGTAATTTAGGGTAAAGAACTACTTTATTGAACAAGGGCCTATGATCGTTTCCTAATTATCTATTACGACTCACTTTTAGCAGGACTAGCCAGGCAAGTTCTAGCTCAGTACCAATGGTGGAATATTCAATTTTCCTCACAGTCATTTGACATTTCATTACTATACAAAATTATCATAAACCTAGTTTGAGTTTTACATTTAAGGTCAAAGTGGTATATTTCTATATAAAGCTAAGAGCCACACATTTATTAGTTACTGTGCCTAGTCATGCAACATTTTATTTAAATCAGGAGATCATTTTGTTTAGCCATCATGCTTCAGATTAAATTTCTATAGTATGTACAAAAGATACCAACATCATGTTCAACAATAAACATAACCAGTCTCTCGGGAAAAAAAGAACACATGCAAGAAAACCCCAAGAGAGGATCGCTAGTTTGGATACTCAAACTTCACCCTAGCACTAACTTTCCATTTACCCCACCCCTAACAAAAAGACATGCAATTTTCCCCAATGCATGGAAGTATACAAAATAGGGTGGTAGGTTAAGCAACCCTGAGGCGCAAAGCGCCGACGATCAACAAGTTGGCGGGTACTGTACTCACCAATTATAGCACTATCAGTAGTGCTCCTCACCAACAACAGCACCATTAATAGTGCTCCTCTCAGCCTCAACAAGCGGGCCTCCTCATCAATAAGCAAGGCTCTCCTTGCAGCCTCCAACTCATCGTGCTCCTTCTTTTGAACCTAGGATGCATCTTCATCTCTAGTTCGGTGCCTTTTGGAACGCTCTCGTGGGGGAGGTTCTGGCGCTATGTTAGTGGACAACAAGGCAGCCAACACTGTGTCCTCAGCGCGCTCTGCAGAAGGGGCCTCAGCCTCCGGCACCCTAGCCTCTAGTATAGTATCTAGGTATTCTCTAAGACTATCCACATCATCGTGGAGAGATGTCGGATCCACTGTAGGGGCTGGTCGGGCAAAACCCACAACTCAAAAGATTCAAAGCGCTGGTGGACCTCCATGACCTTCCGCTCAGTATGTTTGACCATCTTCTTCTCTAGGCGCTCCTCAGCCTCACCAATAGACCTCTGCATCCAAGGCTTGATGTGGTGCAGAAGTGTGGCCATTTGTGCCTCATGTTTCTGCACCCTAGAAATTGGGACAATAGTAGCAGATAGAGTCGAGCGGGTGGAGCTCGGAGTGGTTCTTCCACCCAGGTTAGACTTGACCGGAGTGGTGTCGGTAGGCTCAAATGTAGCCGGGTTAGCATCTTAGGCTTGCTCTTCCGTTGCCTCTAGATTCTCACCAAGCGGGTGCACCTCCGGATCGGGCCCTCTATGGGGAGACAACTCATTGGCCTCATCCTTAATGAGGCCAATATCTACTGTGCCAGACGGGGTTTTGAGCACATCAATGTGCCACACGACACTCCTGCTAACCCGTACAAAGCAAAAACCATGAACGAGAAGGGGTAAGTAGTAGTGGCCTTGAATGCCCTCTCGTGCATCACCGCCTTTAGTATCCATGCAAAGCCTACCTCGAACCCCGCAAACATCACCTCCATTAGTAACGCACGATCCGAAGTGAAAATATTGTCAGCTAAAGTGGGATAAAGGAAATGTCGGTCTAGTAACCACAAAAATATGGCTATGAAGGTGAGGTTAGCCTTCTTGATACTTACCTTGGGATCCAACACCCAATCGGCAACCTCACCTTCGACGAAAAGGTACCGTTCAATCCACCGCTTGGTGGTCTCTCTCAACTATGGCTCATGCTGGAACGGACAATTTTTAATCAACTTCCACTGATAGTCCAACTCAATGGTGAGAGGTGTTCGAGTGGCATCAATATGTGCGCCATAAAGAAACCTGCGGATGGCCGGCAAGGAAATGTCAACCCGTTTGCTGTGGACTCGAACGTAATCTAAAGGAGCATGTGTTGGCGGGGGTTGACCGCCTGTCCATCTAATATTTGAGTGTCGCCACATAAGAAGCATTGAACTCTAGCACCATTTCCTTTTTGTAGTGACCTACAACTCGAGCCATCCACTCCTGCCGATGTAGGTTGAATAACTCATGTATGACCGATATGGTTAGAAGACTCCCCGTGAAGACCCACCGCTCAAGTTTAAGGGTCCGTGTCATGACCCCCTTTTAGTAGGGCATCTTTGCATCAGTGTAGATTTGGTACTGTACATCTATACACCACCGGTTGGGCCCATCAGCAACCGGAGTGGGGACGCCAGTCTGGGGTGCTGCAGTACAGTCAGCACTATCAACCTCATTAGACGAGGCAAACTAGGATACGAAGGCGGGAGCTGAGGCCTACTTAGAACCAGATACTTCCTTAGAACCGGAAGTAATCCTCGGTGCCAGATGTTCCCTCAAACTGTCTATCAGACCCAGAAGGTGTGCCGGAGTAAGGAATGCATTCTTCTCACCTGGGAGGCCAGGACCTCCTCGGGGGGCCCACCTTTGTTGGGTGGCTCGGGTGGTTGCGTGAAGCTGAAGCGGCAGGATATCCTGGTGGAAGTCTCCCTCCGGGTCACGCTCATCGTTTGAGCCTATGACCATCCAATTGGACGAGGCGACGAACTTGGAATTCCCTTGTGAGTAGATGTAGTCTTGTTTTGGTGCTATTAATACATGCAAAAATATCAATTAGTACCAGTACATGCAATAGAAGAAAGCAACAAAGTAGGAACAGAAAATGGAATCGCAGTGCAGCAGTTGCAGCATTGCGTGATAGACCTATAGACGATCCTTCGGGGGAACGACGGTCCATTATAGGGGTCCGTCGAAGAATACTTAGTGAAATTTTTGTATATCATCATAAGAGAACGTTCTGATAGTGGTAACAATTGTGCAGTACTAACAATCGAAGGCACGACGGTCCGTCACAAGGGTCCGTCGAGGGACACATAGACTAAAATTTGAAAACATCAGAAACAAAGGTTCTGAAGTGTCAACGATTATACAGGACAGACCGTCGAAGGCAAGACGGTCTGTCACAGGGGTCCGTAGAGGGACACTTAAGACTCAAATTTAAAAACATCATAAACAAAGGTTCTAACAGTGTCGATGGTTGTACATGATGGACAGTTGAAAGCAGGATGATCCGTCACACGGGTCCGTCGAGGGACACTTAAGACTAAAATTTAAAAAGATAAGAAATAAAGGTTCTAGAAGTGTCGACGGTTGTGCGTCCGTCGAGGGACACTTAGATTAAACTATGGAAGGTAGGGTTGACAGACCCCAACGACGATCCGTCGACAGGGTCTCATACTTACTTTCAGGGAACACAGTTTTGTAGCCAAACATGAATAACCTATAATAATAATTTAAAGTATTCTTAGAAGGCTAAGTATACTAAACATTTACCTAGCATCCCATCATTAGTAGGGCATTAATTTTTAAAATTTGAGCATTCAATTTTGGACAGCCTATCAATCCTAGGTCAGAAATAAAATAGCTTTTTTACATACAAACACCCCCTAACCCCACCCCACACCCCTATGCCCCCTATACTTTCATATCATTGTTCCCGTGACTTAGGACTACGGGGTTGAGTCATAGCATGCAATAATGGTCCAAAATTAGAGACCTACACAGTAAGACAACATGTTTAATCAGAAAACAAAAAATATTTAATGATAGTTAATTCACATTTTAGAAGAACATACCTGATAACTTGAGTAGAAGAAGAAGAATATGAACTCTAGTAGTTGAACAGCGGCTACACCTAACACGAATAAAGACCGGCAAAGGAAACCCGAGAAAATGGGAGAATTTGGGATGACGACAGCGACTATGGGCCTTTGGGGAAATGTGGGCACCATCCACAAGATGGAGAGGCGACTGGATTTCCTGGGAATGACCGTGGGCGCCCTGGTCGGACATCGGCGACGCACTGGTTTCAGCGGGTGGTATGTGCCTAGGTGGTCCCTCTAAAGGCTTAAAACTCTTAACATTCAGCCGGACGGGTACGTGGATAAATACGCGAGGATTCTGCCTCGACGGACCATAACTGGGTTGACGTTCCGTCATGGGGGTCTGTCCAGGATTCCCTAACTTGGAAAATTCGAAAGACATACCTGGGAATGACGGATCCCACCGATGCTCAGTCGATGACATGATGGTCCGTCAATGGTTCCATCGATAGTTGCAGCAGACCAATTTTCTGCAGATTTTTTGTGATTAGATACCTGCACATTTAACACCCATTAAGCTAAACCTTTTGTATTTTCTGGACACTTTTTGATACGAACCCTAATCCTGATCTAGCAATACTCTAATAATAAAGAACGGTCAAGACGTGACATAAGTAATAACGAAAAAAATAATGCAACTATGCCTGACGAAATCATGAAAAACCGTAGTTGGCTAGAGGTACAAATTGGGTTGGCCTCCCAATTCAGCACTTGATTTAACGTCATAGGCACGACGGAGGACTCTCAATATCTCAGACTTCATCAAGAGGTATGTCCCTCTTATCACATACTTTTATCGTTTCAGCAGGCCCCTATCTATATTTTTGATTTGCTGCCCGTTAACCTTAACCTCACACCCTTCTTGTTCTCCAACTTAACCGCACCGTGAGGGAATAGTTGGGTTATCAAATAGGGATCAGTCCATTTGGACTTGAGTTTGCCTGGAAACAAACGCAACCTAGAATTGAATAAAAGCATCAAGTCCCCAACCAAAAAATCGCGCTTCACAATCTTTTGGTCATGGTACTTCTTCAACTTTTCTTTTTAGAGGGCTGAAATTTCGTATGCCTTCAAGTGAAATTCATCAAGCTCAATCAACCCGTTTAACCTCTGTTCTGCAGCCTCAATCCAATCCATTTTCAACTTTATCATTGCCCACATGGCCTTATTCTATAATTCGATCGGTAATTGACAAGCCTTTCCATATACAAGTTGGTTGGGGACATACCTATGGGAGTCTTATATACTGTCTGATAGGTCCAAACAGCATCGTCAATCCTCCTTGACTAATTTGTTCTATTAGCATTCACAATTTTTTAAAAAATTTGCTTAATTTCTCTATTTGACACCTCAACTTGCCCACTTGTTTGAGGATGGTAAGGAGTGTCCACATTATGGCGAACCCCATATTTGTCCAATAATCACGTAAAAAACTTATTGCAAAAGTGAGATCCCCCATCACTAATAATTGCCCTTGGGGTGCCAAATCTAGAAAATATGTTCCTTTTCAAGAATGAGGTGACACTCTTCCCTTCATTATTCGCGAGTGCAATATCTTCCACACATTTAGACACATAATCGACTGCAACAAGAATGTATATCATCCCATGAAAAATCACAAAAGGGCCCATAAAGTCAATGCCCCTCATATCAAACAACTGAATCTCAAGAATGGGATTTAGAGAGAGCTCTTGCTTTCGCAAAATGCCACCATCTGTTTGGCATTTATGACATGGCTTGGCGAACTTATGAGTATCTTGGCGGCTGGTTGTCCAATAGTAGACACATTGCAAGATCTTGTGAGAAGTCTGAATACCACTATGATGCCCACCTACAGGCGAAGAATGGCATGCGTCCAAAACAGTAAACATCTCAACTTCTGGCACACAATGCCGAATAAGATCATCAGCACAACTCCTATATAAGTATGGCCCATCCAAAATGAATTTTTTCACATCATGCATGAACTTTTTCCTTTGATGAAAGGACAAGTCCGGTGGGACGATATCACTAGCCAGATAATTCTCAAAATCTACGAATCATGGAATCAAGTCTTAGGAGGCATCCAATATATGCTCATCAGGGAAAGTATCATCAATCTCAGACTTTTTACCTAACTCTCTCGTTGCTTCATCTTCTAATTGAGACAAGTGATGAGCAACTTGATTTTCGGTCCCTTTGCTATCGTTTACCTCAGAGTTGAATTCTTGCAATAGAAATACCCAACGAATGAACCTCGGTTTCACATCCTTCTTTGCCATCAAATATCTCAAAGGAGAATCATTAGTATGCACTATAACTCTAGTTGCAAGCAAATAGGAGCCAAATTTCTCGAAAGCAAAGACTACTGCAAGGAGCTCTTGTTCAGTCACGGTGTAGTTCTTTTTGTATTCATTAAAACTTTACTAGCATAGTAAATGGGATGATAGATTTTGTCCCTTGTTTGTCCCAATACCACACCAAGATCCAACTCCAACTCTCACCACACTCACCTCGAATGGCTGCTTCCATCCGGAAATGATGAATAGGTGGCATACACCAACTTTTCCTTCAACTAAATAACTGCCTTAGACAAGATTCATCAAAATGAAATTACACTCTTTCTCAGAAACTTTCCACAAAGGATGTGCAATCTTTAAAAAACATCCTTGATGAACCTCCGCCTAAAAGCTTGCATGCCCAGACACTTCTCACACCTTTTATAGAGATAGCTGGAGGAAGTCCCTTATCACCTCAACTTTATCTCGATCAACCTCTTACCGGGCTTCTCTTAAATGGCGATTACCCAATACAATGCCTTCTGTCACCCATGAATGACATTTTTTCCCAATTAAGCACAAGGCTGCAATCTCACACCACCTCTTAAGAACCTTGGACGAAATGACACAAACAACCGCTCAAGGGTCACCCCCACTGAAAAATCATCCATAAAAATCTGAATATTGTCCTCCACCATATCGAAGAATAGTGACATCATACATCTCTAAATTGTGGCTAGTGCATTTGATAAAAGAAACGACATTCTCTTGAACACGAAGGTCCCATAAGGACAAGTAAAGGTTGTTTTCTCTTGATCTTTTGGTGCAATAGAAATCTTATTATTACCCGAATAGCCATCAAGAAACCAGTACCACCCCTTTTTCTGCAAGTCAAACATCTGATCAATAAAGGGCATAGGAAAATGGTCCTTCTTGGTTCATGCATTTAATTTTTGGTAATCCATACATACCCTCCATCCAGTCACCGGACTTATCGAAACAATCTCATTTTTCTCATTGGGGACCACAGTCATTCCCCGTTTCTTAGGTACAGACTGAACGGGGCATACCCAACTACTATCGCCGATTGGATATATCACTCAAGCATCCAACCACTTAATGATGTCCTTTTCCACCACCCTTTGCATAGGTGGATTTAAACATCTCTAGTGCTCAATATTTGGCTTATGATCGGGCATCAGTTCGATTTTATGTGAAAAAATCCTTGGAGGGATCCCAATAATGTCTGCAATAGTCCACCCAATAGCTCTTTTGTACTTTTTTAACACCTCCACCAAGTTCTCAACATGATGCACATGTAAATCTGATGCAATAAATACCGGCAAAGTCTCAGTTTTTCCCAAGAATACGTACCTCAGATGAGGTGGTAGAGCCTTAAGTTATACTTTTGGAGCCTCCTCTAAAGATGGTTTTGCGGGTGGAGAATCGCGATGCTTCATATCTAACTCCAACTACTTTGGTTTAAACCGAACATCACCTCGATCAAGTGCCGCGACCAATGACCCATACTCTTCAATACAATTACAATCAAAATTCATGATCACTGCCACTAGTTCTTCTACACCCTGACACTTTTCTATTTGTACCTGAGATGACTTTCCAACCCTGTAATATATGGAAGATATCGATTGGATCTCACCACTCTGCCTAATTGATCTACAAATGATAAAAGTCACTTCTTCATTGTTCAACTGACAGTTCATTATCCCTTGCTCCATATCAACCGAGGCTCTACCTGTAGAAAGGAATGGCCTTGCAAGAATAATAGGCACCTCAAAATAAATATCACAATCCAGAATCACAAAATCCTCCAGAAATATGAATGACTCCACCTTTACTAACACATCGTGGACTATTCCGATAGGCCTCTTCACCGTTATATTGGCCATCAGTAACCGTATCACAGTGGGGCTTGGGTCGGCCAAACCCAACTTCTTGTAAATAGAAAGAGGCTTGACATTTATGCTTGCCCCATCATCACCTAATGCTTTTACAAAGTGTTAACCTGATTATACATGGAATAGTTAATGCACGAGCCCACAAAAGCTCCAGATCTTCTTTCTTTTTGTTACTAGAGACCTGTAGAATACACTCAATGCTGTCATTCTAATCATCAATCCTCAAACGACCGGGGGGATCTTTTCCTTAGTGGACCATGTCTTTCATGAACTTGCATAACGGTCATTTGTTCAAGAGATTCTATTCAAGGGGGCATTTGAAGGGAATGTTTTTTGAGCCATAGTGATAAACGCGATATTTACCATCCTCGGTTTTTTTCACTATCTCTGTTATATGGATGTGGTGGTCTAGGCATGGGCACACACTTTGGGTACCTCACTTATCTTTCCCTGTTTTGTCTTCTAAGAACTCACCACTATCTCAACTATCCCCCTCATCATCCCGTCTTATCACATTTCTAACACTATACAATCCTGTGCGTCATTGGTGTCTTACAACTTGAGTTGTTACGACTACTGTTACTCTCTCTTACTATGCCATAGACTTTCCATCATTTTCAAACTTGGACAGTATTGCTTGGAAGAGTGCTCGGTTATCATGGGTTCACATTCGAAGACAATTGAGCCATTTGCAACTTAAGATGCTTTATCAAGATTTCACTAGAATAAAACTCAAGGTTGGAAGAGTGCTCGGTTATCATGGGTTCACATCAACTTTTTGCCCAATACTCACTAAGTCACACCTCTACTTGTTAGTGTGCTCATCACTAGAATAAAACCACCTCATCATTTTTTGCAACATATCCTCAACTCGCGCCATACTACCTCCTCAATCCCTAGGAACAACCTCACAATTTTGAGGTGGAACATAGGTCCCACTCCTATCATTTCTGTTACCATAGTTACCTCGGTTGAAGTTGTTGTCACGGTTGTAATTCCCACCTCGAACATAATTTCCCTCTAAGTTGTAATTACCGTAGTTTCGACTTTGATTTCCTTGACCTTGGCCACAATTCTTCTGATTAGAGCCTTGAGCATTTTGTCGAAACCCCCCCCCCCCCCCGTCTGCTCATTTACCGCACAAGAGTCCTCCTTATAATAATACTCATTAGTCCGTAGTGGGGGTGTAGACAACTAGTTCACTGCATTTACTTTTTATACAACCCTAGTGACGTGTTTCAACACCAACCCACACTCAGTTCTCATCTGAGCCATTTTTTCACGAATCTCATCTGTGGCTAGGTTATGTGCAGATTGCACTACAGAAGTGTTTCTCCCAGTATCTGACTTCCTAGTTTTCCAAGCTTTATTATTTCTGGAGATTTTCTCCAACTTCTCAGCAAACTTAGCATAAGGACACTCCACATAAGAACATTCTGCTATCGTATCCAGTATTGCTTTATTATTATACTATGTTCCTGATAGAAGTATTCTTTCAGTGACTCATCATCAATGCGGTGATTGGGGACACTTCTCAAGAACGAGGTGAACTTATCCCAAGAACTACTGACCTATTCTCTTAGTAGTGCAATAAAGTTGTTCACCCTCCCTATCTTTGTTGTTTAGTTGCCTAGACACCGGGTAGTAACGTGCTAAGAACACATCCCTCAATTGATTCCAAGTGTATATTGAGTTATAGGGGAGATCAGCAAACCATTTAGCAACCTCTCCCGTTAGTTAGAGAGGAAACACTCTCAACCCTATTACGTCCATATTCAAATCAGGCCTCCCTACACAAATCTTACACACCGACCTCACCTTGGCGATGTGTGGATCCTCATAAGGTAGACCTAAGAACAAACCTCTAGCGGTGAGCACTTGCATAAGATTACTAGTTACCACGAAAGTATGGTCGTGTGGTAGGGGATGAAAGACAAGTGGCCCATCAGAGTCAGTAATATTATCATTTTCCATATAATACTCTTGAGGGCGTGGAGCGGGAGGCTGTCTCTGTATTTCACCTTCCCCACAATTTTTAGGTAATAATTGATCATGAGCATCAACCGGCGGTGGAATTTCCAGGTTGTCATCTTCATCGAGAATACCCAAATTTCAATTTGTTCTGCTAAGTGTACGCTCTAGTTCGGGTTCGCGGTGAGAGTATGGGTTCTCGTCTTCTCTGCATCCTTGGGATACACAGAAGTTAGATCTTCAAGAGACAAAAAAAAACAAAAAAATTAAAATTAGGAAAATTTTGACTAAAATTTTGTAATAAGATTAAAGTTAATCTAAAATCCACTTTACCTAGCAATGGCGCCAAAATTTAATACGCTAGAAATTACTTCTTGAAAAGAAGTATAAGCAGTCGTATCAAGTAAAGAACCCAACTATAAGGTTGGGCTCGATCCCACGAGAAAAATGATTTAGACTTGACTTGAACCTATTATTATTTCTTTTAGTCAAGTAAGTCCTTTTAAAGAAACAAGTAACAAAAAGGGGGGGGGGGGTTTAAGCAATAAATGTGATTAGATATTTCTAAATAAATAACATGTTCAAGATTTGATTTTTATCAAGTAATGAGAAAAACTAGGGCTTAAGTGTTCCCAACAGGTTCATAACACGGTAATTCTACCTATAACAATCCTTTCCTAGTATCTTACATGAACGTGGTAATTTATATATCCTTGATTCCTTTGTGTTCGAAACTAGGAAATTTCCCTCCGCACTTGTCCGGCTACGTATGTATCTAGACTAAACATTACCTTAAACCGTCATATCAACATCATATCTGTGTTTGGCTCGTTATTACTTCGGACAATCAACACACCTATTAAATAGTATATACTAAATCTAAAAAACGTTCATAATTTCCTTTTCTTATTATATACTCCTTGGTCCGCAAGTAGCAATAAGGCGATTTCTAACAGCGTGCAACTCGTCAAGACTTCTAAATAAAAGAATTATCAATACATGCAAGACACTATTCGAGAACTGTTATTTTAGCTAGGTTTTACTTTGTTATATACCCATGGTTCTCACAACCCTAGTTATAGAGTTTAGTTACCCATATTAATAATCACACAATTCATAATAATTAGATATGAATTCATGCACTTACTTTAATTAGATTGAAAAGATTCTTGAAATTTAGTTGAATTAATCAAAAACTTGCAACAAATGATTCCGAAAATAAAGTAGGTTTCACAAAATCCCAAAATTCAACACTTCAAAAAATAAAACTAGAAAATATCCAAGAGTCTAACCCCAAAAAATGATAGTTTTAACAAGTATTTATAATAATAGTGTCATAAAAAAGAGAAAAATCTATTAAAGGAAAATCATCCCCCAAAAAAATTCTGAGTCGACGGCTGGGGCGACGGACAGTGGAGGACCTCCGTCGTTCCATACTTAACGTCTTTTTCTACTGCTTTCTTCACCAACTTTCTGTTACCATCGACAGACATAGATGACGGTCCGTTGCGGGCACGACGGTCCGTCGATGGATTTAATTCTACCATACTTAGAAACTTTTGAAGAGGGGTACTGGGATACATTCTGTTAACATTGACGAATGTGCATGACGGGCTTTCATGGCTATGACTGTCCGTTGAGAGCCTCCGTAGCCCAACACATAGTCAGAATTCCCCAACTTCCTTTAGAAGCTTTTTTATCCGTATGACGCTGTCCACCTAAGGACCGTCGAGGTCATGCCATACCGTCGATGGCTCAATAAATCTTCACTTCTGCAATTTTCAGCACAATTCTCCCACGTTCTCTTTTTGGAAAAATTTCCTGCAAACAAAGAGAAAAATACATTAAAGCCAATACAAAAAAGCCTTAGACAAACACTAAACTTAAGAAAAAAGCATTGATTGTACCGTGAAACCACGATACATAACCGTCTTGTAATCATACAAATTATACGTCTAGGGATGATAAAATCTCGATAATGGAACGGGGGTATGTAGATGATCCACAAACCACTCAATAATACTTAACATTATTTTAATTGAAAATCTTGAAAATTGAATACTATCTGGATCATTATTATCCATCAATTTATGCTCAATATTCACTAAATTAGTGTCTGTCAATATAAACTCATAATACCTTCGGGATTTTAGTGGATCCTTAGTTTTTACATAATTCAAATTAGTGTAACACGAATCAATCAGGTCGGGCACTCCAAAGCATTCATATTCTTTGTCAAGCACCATGATAGGAAGTACCTGCAAAACTGTAATGGGAAAATTCTTTTTATCAGACTGAGTAACTTTTTCATTATCTTTTGTCAGGATAGTTAAATCTATCGCCTGTGTTTATGTTTCTATTGGTTTTATTTCATAATTATCTTTTGTTTGGATGAAAATAGTGGTTAATTATGGTTTATTCACTAATGAGGAGTTGGGTTTTGGCAGGTTTGGAAATTCCGCTTGGACTGAATAGCGATTCTCTAATTTTTAATCGTCCTCTTTTAAGGGTTTTTTTCATTTTATCTTCTGGTTTGACAGGTAGTAGTGAGAGCCTCAGAGGCCTTATTCCCGGTAATTTTTGTCTTATTATTTCTTTCGTCAAAAAGTTGGGTAGAGAATTATTTTCTACTTTTATAAATTCTATTTCAAAAATAAAGCTAGATAATAATGCTTGTCATCTAGCAAATATTTGTTTTCAAACCAGATTTTTAACATCCTTTTTCAAAACATCTTTGGGTGCTTCATAGTCGACACTTAATAAAAATTCTTTATTTATTAGATCATCTTGAAATTTGGTAATACATAGTATTATTTCTAAAATTTCTTTTTTAATAAAACTATAATTTTTTTGAATATCATTTCAAACCCTTGAGGTGAATCTCACTAATTGTTAAGTAGATGCTATGGAAATTGGTTTTTCAAGTATGCCTCCACCTATATATGAGGCATCTGTTTCTACTATCGAAAGGGCCTCTTGGTGTGGTATACCTCGATATAGAAGTTTTTGGACTATTAGTTTTATTTTTTTGGACTGCACTAGTGTGGTCTAATCTCCATGGATCTAGATTACGTTTAAGGCACTCATAAAGAGTCTTACAAACCTCTCTGATAATAGAAATAAAGTCAGCAATATAATTGAGACTCCCTAAAAATCTTGGAGTTGTATTTTATCTATTGATTCATCTGGAATTTTGGATGAGAATTCTATGGCTTTACAAATAGGTTTATATGTTTGTTTTTATAAATCATGGACATTGAATCTAATGGAGGTCTAGAATAATTTAATCTTTTTATTACTTACTACTAGACTTTTTCTTAACAACTTTTAAAATGATGTGGAGCTGTTTAAAGTGTTGATCATTATCTTTGGAATATATCAATACGTCATCTATGTAAAGTATAGAAATATGACCAATACTCATTAAACATATTATTCATTATATTTTTAAATTCAGACGGAGAATTTTTTTTACTCTGAAAGGCATTACATTCCATTCGTATTGTCCAAAAGGAACATTGAAGGTCGGTTTATGTTTGTCTTTTTCGGCTATTTACATAGGCCAAAATCCTGATTTCATGTCAAACATACTATGAATATTATCTGTGTAAGTTCTCTTAAGAAGATCATGTTTGTTAGGTATGGGATATTTAATCCATTTTAATACCTTATTAAGGGGCTTCTAATTGATAACTAGCCTTGGGGCACCTCTTTCCTTTTCGTCACTATTATTAACATAAAAGGCTGAGCAATTCCAAGGTGACTTGGATGATCTAATAGTATTTTTAGAAAGCAAGTCATGAATTTCCTTTATAAAATATTCCATTAATTCGGCGTTAATTTGGATGGGTCTCGCCTTAGTGGGGATGATCATTTTGTCGAATCCCTCTATATAAGGTAATTCGACAACATGTAAGATCTTTCCTTTCCCAAAATGTATTAGGTAAATTAGAATAAACTTCTTGTTCTATTTCATCTTGTAATCCTTGAATTATAGCTTCTACTTCTGGGTCTTTTTAAAGAGGATTAAATTTTTTTATCTTGATATCTTCTTTTAAATAATTAATTTGTTGTGACAGTAGATTTATTCTAAATATATTTTTATAATTTATATGGTCACTTTCCCTTTTTGATATACTATTTATGTATGGGAAGATAATCCTTTTTCTTAAGATAGTGGTGTGAATTCCATCTAGGGTAGCCGTATACGATTTTAGTTGTGTTATAAACGGGATGCCTAAAATTATATCTTCATTTATGTCTTTAGTTATTACAAAATCATTTATGAAACAAATTTCATCGTTACATATATGTCCCTTGTGGAGTTTATAATTTATTTTAAGTCTTTCTCCTATTGTGTAGAATAATTGATTAGTACTTTTTTCAAGATAATTGTTGGGATATTTCCGTCAATGATGCAATTTTGATTTGCACCAGTATCTAATAAAGCAATTTTCCGATAGAGTAACTTTTATCAATAACTAAAGTAATGGATATATGATAGCTATGGGCTTTAACTACTTCATTAGTATTGACTCCTGAATTTATTTTATGAGTTGTTTCTAACGGTTCTTATTTCGAATGTATATTTTAACTTTTGGTGGATGTATCTTCTGAAGTGTTAAGTTTTTGTTTAATTGATTGAATTTCATTCTTTAAATGTATTGATTCTTTTTGAAGATCTTAAAGTGATGTTTCAGAATTTTGTTCTCTATTGTTCATGCTAAAGGGTTTAACAATAGATTTTTATTTGTTGAATAAGAATTATATCCTTTAATGCTCTCAATATTTTTTTTCTCAGTCTTGATTTCTATATCTTCAATTATATCAATAAACATCTTTATTACTACTAAAATTTTCACTACTTACTACTAACTACTACTACTGCTAAGACTTCACAGAGAGGTTTTTGATAGTTGCAATCCTGCATCCTTACATCCACCGATATGTTGAATACTTACTTTTAGACTTATCCTTTATATTAGTTTTTTATCTCTTACTATAATTTATTTTAGAACTAGTTTTATTTTTATTAATAATTGAGTATAGTTTATTGATAATACTATCTTCTAGTTCTAACCTATTTATCGTATCCTTACTTTTATTAGGGGCCTAATTATCCTTAACATGGTGTCCGTGTTTTCCACATTTCCAACACACATTAATGTCTTTATTAACTAATCGAGATTTTCTTTTATAATACTAGGGTTCTTCATGTTTATCGTTTTAATTTTTACGACGATGTTTAGCCCTCTGTAATTGATGTTTAAGTTTTATACTTAATTCTAATCTAGAAATCTTTATAAAACTTATGAGATTACCATAGGTTAATTTTTAATAAGGGATTTTTCTTTTAAAATTATCATTTAATATGATTGTAAATCCAGTTGTTACTATAGTAGGTAATTGCTTATCTGAGAAATATTTCATTTCATATGCCGTAATAGCTCCTATTTTATCATAAATTTTATACTATATGAATCCATCATTATTCCATTCACCTAATTCTTTTTCCGAATGTGAAGTATGATATAGACTCTCATTTTTTTCGTATTGTATATCCAGAAAAGAATAATTCGTTTTTGTAGGATAATTAGAACTTATTTTATTAATATCATTATCATTGCTTCTGGATAAGGATTAGTATTTTTAATTCAGATTTTAATTTTTTTATTAATAAGATTATTCATGATTTCAAACTTTTCTTGACACTCTTGGAATTTAATATTAGAAATTTTTGGTAATTTATGTAAGGTTTTTAATAATTATGAAAACATAAACAATATATGTATTCATATACCCTATAAATTATTCATGATCATAGAACTATGTGATTTTCACATAAATATATTACATTGCTAATTCAGCAAAGAATACACATCTGAATCATCCATCATGATTTTCATAATCTTGACTTGAATTGAGCAGGAATCTTTTTATTTTTATTCTTCAGAAGTTGTTTCTCTCTCTTTGTCTATATTTATTGAAATAACTTGATGATAAAACTATATCTTATGGTGAGGAAGATGACACCGTTAAATAGAGTATGATTAACAACCTCAATTTTCCCTTTTCCACTATTATGAGTATGGAGATATGGGTTAGTTTGAAACTCCAAGTACTCCCACTTAATGATAGGTTGTAGGGTAAATGGGTAAGTTGATTCGTTTACTGTAGTTGGAAGTCACTAAGTAACTTCACCCCTTTTCCACTTCTCCACACATATTAGTAATTTTTTCCCTTATCCAATTAGAATTAGAATTTAGTTACTAATTAAATAATAAAAAAATAAATATTATGTTGATTGAGTCATAACACTAACATTCTCCCACTTGACACGCATAACATCATTTACTTAATGGTTTAATAAACATTTAAATTACAATGTGCACATATACTAAATCCAACATTATTAGTTGTTTGAGCAAATCAACAAATAGGAGTCAGAGCGGTCATACATCACTTCTCGACATAGTTCTTTCTATGTACACAATTTACATATTTCTCCAAGAAGGGAGGGA